>OX419604.1:9458850-9668518 GCA_948473455.1 Teleiodes luculella
TTAGGCTTCATAACATCACCGCCGCCTCCAGCCGTGGTTGTAGGGTACTCAGCTGCGAGTTTTTCCACATCCTCCGCCGTGGATAAGCGGTGACGAGCCCCATCAGCTCCCAGAGCAAAAATTACACCCTCCCTGGACCAGCAATTTTGGACGCCTAGTTTAAGACGAGCTGCCTTAAAAACAGTATGCCTAGCCTTCGTTAAAAACTCCGACAGGGTCACACCACTTCCTTTAAGGGCTGTCTTGGCAAACCAGACACTGTCACGTACGCGGGCGCTACAGAACTCCACTAGCAGCGGTCTGGGCTTATCACCTCCGTCCTTGCGACCCAGACGATGGCAGCGGCTGATGGATGGATCACTGACCTCGGGCAACTTGAGTTTGTCGCTAGCAAGCTGCAGAAAGCTAGTTAACTCCTCTCTCTCTTCCCTCGCTTCCTGGTGACCGTGGACAAGAAGGATGTTTCGTCTACTCCGCATTTCCATCCTGTCGCTCTCCACTGATAGCAAGTCAACTTGACGCTGCAGAGTGTTGAGGGTAGAGAGAACGAATTTCTGGAATGTTTCAAATCTTGCAGCCAAAGATGTGATTGTAAGGGACGCCTGATCAGATTGGGCCTTGTGTAGCTCCTCACGGAAGTCCTGCATGGTGGCTTTAATACTGGATGCCATTGTGGACATTGTTTCCTTCATAGTGGTGTCCATAATAAATGCAGTTTGGAGAATTTCTCAAGGATAACACTGCCAGCAGGTTAGTATCACATATAAAACATTAATATAAAGTTTGGTGAATTAATTTTAAATATAACTATTTTTAATTTAAAAAATATAACAGAGCAATTTTTTTAAGTGTTTCTATTTGGCACCTACCGCCCAAAAAAAAAAATGATTTAATAATAATAATAAATCCATTTATTTCAGGCAATATTAAACAGAGGACGCGCATCGCTCCGCTGCCTTTATGTCAAGCGTAAGCAAATTTTGGCAGATTTTGTATGGGCGGTGAAATCAATAACATTTTTGTTTTTTGATTTGTTCCTCGAGTCATGTTTGCAACTTATCACTGCACATTTCAAAATGTTCTGTTAAATTTCTTATTTTCACCGGGAAAAATAATCAGCTCCGATAACCATTTATCCGATAGGTACTAAACGTACGCGCTGAAGATATTCGGACTGTTCATATCCGTGCTTACGGTTCATTCTCGATTAGGCGTACTCTATCCCTCCCAGAATTTTTTTTATTTATACTCTAAGGGCGTAGCCTTACCGGCGAGTGAGTTAGCGACGAGCAGAGGCCGCGGCGAAGCCCTAGCGCGGGCGGCGGAGGCGAGCGCGGCTAGGATGCTCGCGCCGCCCGCCGCCACTAGCGCCGCACCAACTGCGCTGCGCAGCCGCACCACGCCCAGCGCCGGGCCGGGTGCGTGCCCGCTCGCACTGGAACCACACCACATTCAATAGTTAGTACCACAGAACATTTAAAAGAGGTTAGGGCGGCGCTGTGGGCAGGGCCGGCGCGCCAAGACTATGAGCAAACGCTCATACTCCACGCAAAGACGCGATCGCGCTGTCTAACTCACACATAGACATAGCTATAAAAATGTACATCGGTGTGCGTGCATGCGTATGATTCGTTTCGATTTAAAATCGCGTGATTGAGCGGCGCTATGATTGGCTAGATTTGAAATTGCAAATATGTGCGTAAACTTCATCTTTATTGAAGTACTGATGTAGTGGAGGTGAAAGGTGGGGTGGAATCGGCGACACCGGATTTCATACGGACGGCGCATTATCGCCATTCTAACCTCTTTTAAATGTTCTGTGGTTAGTACAGAACACGACCACAGTAAAAGCAGTGAGCTATCTTTATAAAAACGTTCCGCTATCGGTTTGAATGTGTGCGTCCGCGCCGTGCGCCGTGTAGGCACGCGCTGTCACGCACACATGAACATAAAATAAGGGGGAATAAGGCCCGTTACATACGTAACATTTTATTTTTGTTCAAAAATTGCTGCATTTTTATTTTTATGATTAAATTACTTTAAAGTCCCATTTCTTTTTTAATATTAAACTATAAAAATAATAATGTGTAGGTAAGTGTATTTGGTTTTTTTTTTCACGGAAAAAACTAAGCAGCTGATTGACCAGAACTTTGGCACAGAAATATATTGTGGGCCAAAAAATGACATAGGCTACTTTATACCGCGGGAAAATTACTCATTCTCACGGGAAAAGTTGAACAAGAACGCGGGCATAGCCGCGGGCCGACAGATTGTTATAATTTAAAAAAGATAGTGGTGGTGCTAAACGCTATGCGAACCAAATTCAAGTCAATTTCATTTCAATTTTAAAATGTAAAGCAACACAGTCAACCTTTAATTGTTGACTATTTTATTTGTAACCTAGACTTAGCAAATTAAATTCTATGACTAGACATATATAGCAACTGCGTTAGCAGTGTTGTAACAATAGTGTCAAACCAGCATTGTAAGGCGAGCATGTGCAAGCGATTGAGATGGTATCGCTTAACATGTCGCAAGCAAGCCAGTGCAATTGTCACGTTATCTAAACTAAAGAGATCTAAACGAAAGAAGAGTTTTACAATGACATCTTCTAGTTAGATGTTTCTTAACATATATGTCGTCAGCCATTTTACAGAATACTTCGGTATTTTACAAACATTTGGCATTCTGTAATATGCCGAAGGCAAATTGTAGAAAGCATTCCTCTTCTCAAAGATCAACGTGGCATAATAGAGCTGAATGGTGTATTATACTAATCACAAATGGCTTAAAATACAAGAATAAATAATTAATTTAAGGCGACTGCAGGGGTTAAGTGGCGCCCCCACATTTAAAAAAATAAAGTGGCCGTTTCCGCAATTTTTCCATCAATAACTACTAGCGAGATATAATAAATAAAGTTAATAGCTTCAATATATCCTATAAAACACCGTCTATATATTCGCCGTTTTAGATTTTTGAAATTTTGATTATTTTACGAGTTATAATTTTTTTAAATGTGGGGGTGCCACTTAGCGCTCGTAGCCCCCTTGAGTTGATATAAAAAAGATAGTTATTAAAATCACTTTATATCGAATAACAGCCAAAAAAGCTAGTTAATAGTACGCTTGCCCACAAAGCGCAGAGACGTGTGCTAATCTCGCCCATGGCAAACATTTTCGTGACGATCTATGCTTTGAAGGCAAACGCACTCTCAACTAGACTACGATGGCATCGTCAGAATCACATAACTCACCACTGAAGTCATGATGCCTCCATCCATATCCCAAGGTAAGCTCCTTGTGTCCCTCGAACAGCCCAAAGCTGATCCTACCCTCGGACTTTAAAGGATCTGACGTGCGTCGCGCATGCGCGTCAATCCAATGCGTCGTCCCCAACGACGCCACTATCAAAGCTATACACAAACATGACCCGAAGAAGGTCGCGAAAATCATCGACCGCTTGAACAAGTTCAATTTCATTTTTCTACTTTCACTGTTCACTTAGTTCACAAAGTCATTGATAGATGGCGTTGCGTCACATGGTTCAAGATGGCCGCGTCTTTTTGCCGCGTTTTCTAGTTCGCTCTGTCGTCGTCCATTGTCGCGTCGTTTCTTCTCACGCTTCAGAAGAAAATCTGCAACAGAAGACAATTGATTACGTAAAAATCAGTTCAATGGTTTGATCGTTGGAACTATTTTATTGAGTCGAGTTCATCGATGGGAAAGTTTGTTTGTCTTGCTAACAAGGTTGTTTAATATTGACCTTTTTGTGAAACCATTACATAGGATAGGAGATCAATATGAAGAAAGATACAAGGTAGATAAGAATATTATAGTAACGATTATTCCCAACTACAAAAATAACTCAAATAGAAGAATAATAAAATTATCAATTAAATAATATTCTACTTATAAAACATGGGGTCAATTAATGTTGACAAAATGTAAATGATATTCAAGGTCCCAAGGTACCAACGCCTAACAATGATTATAAATAAGCAAGTTCGGAAACAGAGCAATCTAACAATGGGTTGTTACTCTATTGTAAGTGTACTCTAGGGCTTCCTATGAATAAATTACTTGCATAATAATTATTATGTCATTGCTTTAAAGAATATTATAACAGCGATAAGGTCAACTTACTATGATGTACAAGTCGTTTGTATACACAATTAACAATAAAGGGCATAAAGTACTTCCCTGTGGAAGTGATATTTTATGTGGGTGATTTTCTAATTACATAATGAACTGGCTAATTTACAAAGTAAGCTAATTAACTAATTATTAAACCCCAACGAAAAAGATGACGTGTGTTTCCATCTGTCTGTGGCATCGTAGCTCCTAAACGGATGCGCCGATTTTGATCCAGTTTTTTTTTGTTTGCAAGGTGTCACAATCGAGTGTTCTTAGCTATGGTTCAAGAAAATATCTTCAGCCTTTTGAAGATTATCAGCTCTTTTCAAGTTGTTGAAAGGATCAATTTTGTATGGCGGGGGTTTTTAAATTAAACTCTACTTCGGAATCACTACATAGTATAAAACAAAGTCGCTTTCTCTGTCCCTATGTCCCTATGTATGCTTAAATCTTCAAAACTACGCAACGGATTTTGATGCGGTTTTTATTAATATATAGAGTGATTCAAGAGGAAGGTTTATATGTATAACACATGCATAATACTTAAGGATAACCCACAATAACCATTATCCCGTGCGGAGCCGGGGCGGCGGGTCGCTAGTAAATATTAAAGAACTCTTTACAAACACCTTTGGATTTTACTTCAAGTTTTTCTATAAAAAAATTCTGTTCAGAAACATTTATGTCTAAGTTAATTATCTTATCTTACACATCTATAAAAAGTTGATCTTGCACCCATACAAGACTAACTCGCATTTAACCGGTTTTTTTTACAATATAGTGCATGTCTCTTAAGCCATCCGTCACGCTGACAAAAACCGGACCGTATCCGAACCGATTATAGTCTACTTTCCAGTGCAATTAGTACGATTTGTAACGATCATAATTGATTGTGATTGTTGCAAGCGCCTAAATGATTGTTCGAACTTTCTCCGAGATAGTGCAGTTGTTAACTTTGGAGAGCAATGTATGTGAGGAAGATTCTTTTTTTTTTTTTTATTGACCTTTGCTTGAGTCTAAAAAGTACGACGGATCAAGCTTCACCGGTCTTGCGGGGAGCGGAAGACTCTACCCCAAATAACACTAAATTGAAAAAAATCATAACCCCCGACACAAAACCGTTACTTGATCCTTTCAACAACTAGAAAAGAGCTGATAATCTTCAACTGGCTGAAGATATTTTTTTGGATCATAGCTAAGAACACTCTCGATTGTGACACCTTGCAAACAAAAAATACTAGATCAAAATCGGCGCATCCGTTTAGGAGCTACGATGCCACAGACAGACAGACACACACGTCAAACTTATAACACCCCTCTTTTTCGTCGGGGGTTAAAAAGTCATGTACCAACGCGTCAAGGGGCGGCTCGAGGGAGCCTCGGACCTCGGCCTAGCGCGTTGATACTGAAAAACATCGTGAAGGAGACGACGCCTGAGAGGCTCCGTCTCTGAGATTCTATGGTGTAAGGTGTAAGATAGCATAATAATGATGCTGCGGTTTCTACGCCTACCGTTAACAGCGCATATAAATGTACCCACCGAGGGGCTCAAGCCTACCCTGAAATCAGGGTAAATAGGCCTTAGTCGATCACGCCCGCCTAGAGTCGGCTGGTCAACTTCACACACAACCTTTGAATTTTATCGCAGGTGTGTGCAAGCTTCCTTACGATGTTTTTTTCACCGTAAGAGCGATGTATTCGAAACAAAAGAAAACAAATTGGTACTTGCCGAGGTTTGAACCCGCAAACTTCCGAATGGCAGTCAACTGCCCTTGCCCACTTCGGAAACATCTCATTTGGAAACCAAAGTAATTGTAAAAGAAAGCAAAACGTAACAACGTGCAGAAGCCACTTTGTATATGAAATCTAAATATATACGCTAAAGAGTTGTAGGCAAAACCTAATTAAATAATATATCGCGGAAGTTTCAATTTACAACCGGTGTCAACTATCACTTCAAGTTTATTATTAATATTTTTATTTATTGTCCAAGTAGGTAGTGGATATCACTATCCCTTTATTAAAGGACATTGTTAATATAACTTTCATGTAGGTAACATATATCTATCTAGGTACTAGTTGTCCGGTGTTTGCTATAATCGTCACTCTTGACAGGTTTGGGGATTGCAGTTGTATTGTTTGTTTCGCACATTCAGACCTAACACAACTGCTCATCACAAAACATATTTTTGCACAGGACGGGATTCGAATCCGCAACCGGTTCTTCGGAAGCAGGTATTAACAATTAAATACGGCATTGCAAATTAATAAGAAATTAAGTAAACGAACTTGGTTTGTAGCTCTGTTTTTATTATTTTGTCATGTCGCTATTGATAGAGCAGTACGAAATTACACGACATTATGACATAACATTATATTTACAAAGGCCTTTTCCCAGTAGAGACCAAGATTAGATAATATAAAATAAGTATAACTTATTTATACTATACTTACAACGGTTGAACAGAACACAAAAACAGAAAATTCGATAAAAAAACAACACCAAAAACCACCAATCACTCAAAGATAACAAGATTTTAAAGCAAAAAGCACGATGACACACTTATTAAAGACTTGGCTGAATAGATAGTTTCCGTTGCATGTCCAGAAAAGAAAAAAAAGACGCGGCAACACGCTGCACGCGTGTGCGTTCGAATAATGACGTGCGATTACTGAATGACTCCAATGATTTGCCTCAAGAATTCATAGTTCTTGCTTTACCAATGTTTTTCTATGAATCGTGTGATTAACTAATAAGAGCGTCGTCGGTGGCCAAGTGGCTAGGGCCGTTGACATCCATTCGGAAGTTCTCGGGTTCAAGCCTCGGCTCGTAAATGTGTTTCGATTTTCGGATAAATTTATAGGTGCGTTTATTCGACATTTTTACGGTAAAGGAAAACATCGGGAGGAAATCTGCACAAACCCAAGAAGTAAATTAAAGGTTGTGGTGTGGTCAACTAAGGCCTATTCACCCTGATATCAGGGTCAGCTCGAGCCCCTCAGTAGAGACTTTATGAGCTATTAACGAACGAACTTGTGATTACTTGGTGATGTTTGATTTGAGCCTCTTCTCTTCAAATTTGTATGGAAATAGTTATTTATGATACTAGTGCGGAAAGTTCTACTGTTTTTTTTTCTTGCACAATGCATTGTAAAATCTTGTATGATACACGTGCGAAAGATGATTTCCGACTCGTGTCGGCTTATACACTCATCGGAAATCACATACTTTCCGCACTAGTATCATAAATAACTATTTTTTACTTTTCCAGGAAATGTTTCTTGACAAAAGAAAGACTACCTATCAGATTTTCCAAAACCGTCACTTACATGCTGTATATTAGCACATATTAGGCACTTTTACCATATGGATAATAATTAATTAGGTAGGTACTGTGGAGTTTGCTTAATCGCGTTAGCAACTCCTTAGAGAAGATACTGGCACTATAATGCCATATCTCTAGAAAAACTATTTATTTTAAATACTATTCAGTGTCTCTTCTGAAGTTTTAGTTTGGTCTTTGTATCTGAAGATCGTAGTGAGCGTAGCATTTATTGAAAAATACAATAAATAGCTATTTATTATCCTTGGATGTTCTTCATTATCGAGGGCAAACCTTATAGTACCTACACAAAACTAGCGCAAGCGGGACCGCAAACCGGACAAGTAGAATGAATTGAACTTATTTTTCTATTTATACTCTAAGGAATTGAAATTAATCAACATTTTTATAATACCCTTATAACTCAGTCAAAAATATCGACTTACAAAAACTATTAACAAAACTGTCTAGTCTAGCCAACCAAATTATACAAAGACTATCTATCCATTATGTAAATTACATAACACTGTGTCGTTTCGCTATTCCTTGACGGTTTCTGCAAATATTCATTTGATTATTAGCATTCGAGGTCAACCGACAAAATTATTAACAGTCTGACGTAATCGTTGATAATCAACACTTTTTTGTTTAAAAAAAATAAATATTGATGATAGCTCAGCCGGATAAAGACCCCCGTAGCCTAGTTGGTAGTATGTATGCCTTCGAAGCACACGGTTATTATTAGGGCACTATTATTATTAGTTTATATCGTACTTGCTTTCCGCCGCGGCTCCGCCCGCGTTAACAGTTTTTCCCGT
Source organism: Teleiodes luculella (assembly GCA_948473455.1). NCBI lineage: Eukaryota > Metazoa > Arthropoda > Insecta > Lepidoptera > Gelechiidae > Teleiodes > Teleiodes luculella. The sequence goes on from OX419604.1 coordinate 9,467,128, forward strand.
GGGAATGACTCGTTTTCCCGCGGTAAAAGGTAGCCTATGTTACTCAGGGTGAATGTAGGTTTCTAATGGTGAAAGAATTTTTGAGATCGGTTCAGTAGTTTTTGAGTTTATTTATTACAAACATACCATATCTTTCATCTTTATACTCGTAAATATTAGTATGAAGTAAGTATGATAGGTACAGGCTATGGAAAGCAACACACACTTCACACATGCAAGTAAGTAAGTAAGTACACTTCAATTGAACACACATGGTATGTTTAATTCAAATGTGTGAAAGCCATTCTTTGAGGAGAATTTTAATCGAACATGGAATGCATAACGAATTCGAACAACCGTGCTATGCTATTACAATAACAATTGAAATAAAAGTAAAAGATATTTCGAATCCTTACTAATATTATAAATGCGAAAGTACGAGTAACCCCGTCGTCCGTTTATTACGCTTTCAGGCCAAAACTACTGAACCAATTCTGATGAAATATGAAAGACATAGGCTACCTTTTACTGCGGTAAATTAAAAAAGACAGGGTGCCTTTTACCGCGGTAATTCCTTCAGTTTCACAGGAAAAACTTCATGACTAAACTTAAATTTTACTTTACTTTACTTTTAAACTTTATACTATATCTTTTAATTGAAGCAAAAAAAGAAAATCATTGAGCTTGGGCAGGGATTTGATTTGAACCCGCATCTCCTTGGCTATCCAATAATTATATTTTGGAAATAGGTACAGAAGTCAGCACATACGAAATTCACCCCTACTGCTACGGAATACGGACGCTATCAAGGTGAACGTGTCCAGCCGCATGTGCTGGCTACTGTACAACACCAAAATTACACAACAATACAAGAAACAATCACGCAGTAACAGGCTTACACAGGATTACGTATACTTTTAGTACTTATATCCACTATACTAAGCTACTAACATACTTGTTCGTTACGTCACTTATTGAAAATTGCGGAACGCGACAAAACGACTTACAGGTTACGCAGTGAGAGTGACATAATTCGACATGGTTTTATGGCTGATGGTGGGAAAAAATTAAGTAGCGGTTGTCGACTTAATTTTAAAATGTATTACTTACTATTAAAGTAAAACAAATAATGTCCTTTAGTTAACCCAATTTTTGAAAAACCAGTTATTACGTTGCGTACAACCACAGCACAGTCCACAGCTGCTAGGCTATTATGAGATTTTAGGCAGACATAGTTTAGTCGTGCGTATAGTTACTCCTTATCTCACGAAGAATATTTCAATTATCAGAACAGAGATCGGCTCTCGTCTCAAACAAATGTACAAGTCTAAACAATAAAAAAGAGATCAAACAATCTAAAAGAGACGAAGCGATATCAGTTTAATCTGACATTGTATTCGACGCAATATTTAATCTTATTTGTATTTTACCTACTTGTTTGTTTTTTCTTGTTAAAAATGCTGGTGTTTTGGAATGCTATTCTGTTAACCGCATGTTTGTCTGAATAATAATAAATAATAATAAATAAATAACTGGCAGGTTCGCGAAAAGTCTGCGCTGCTGTGGAGAACAACCATGGTCTAAGAAAACAAGGTCTAACCATTAGACCACGTGACTGACACAAACCTACGTCATCTTGCGCTGTTCATCCTCGTCGAATGCGTGTTAATAGACAAGGATGAACAGCGCAAAATGACGTAGGTTTGCGTCAGTCACGTGGTCTAACGGTTAGACCTTGTTTTCTTAGACCATGAGAACAACCTAAAGAAGAAACTCCACATCTCGATCGATCATGTTCTTTCCCTTTTTTTAAAAACAACTATCATTAGTTAGGTACAATACAATTGTCATTTATAACATCAGTTCATGGCTACCAGGACTGCATAAGTCGTGAGCAGTCATGCTTAACAGACCATGACCATTGTAGCCACCGACCGTTATTAAATGGGGTGTGGGACCATCGGGTACTTTGTCAAGGTTGAAGGTGTTTTGACTATAAAATGATGGTTGTGTGTAAAGTTGACCAGCCCGCACTGGGCCAGCGTGGTCGCCTAAGGCCTACTCACCCTGGATTCAGGGTAGGCTTGAGCTCCTTGGTGGGAACTATAGATGCTGTTTCCGGGAATATTCCCACTATTCCCGGGAATTTTCCGTTCCCAGGAATATTCTCAACGAAACGCCCGTACCTGCCGACGGGGGCGCGGCCATAACCAAAATCAAAATTGATAATCAGAGACAGAGCCCCTCAGGCGTCGTCTCCTTCACGATGTTTTTCAGTATCAACACGCTAGGCCTTGGTCTGAGGCTCGCTTGAGCCGCCCCTAGACGCGTTGGTATATTGGACTTTTTTGGGGAAGAGTCTTCCACTCCCCCGCAAGTCCGGTGAAGGTTGATTGGTCGTACTTTTTCGACACAAGCATAGGTAAATAAAAAAAAAAACTTAAACGAAAAGTAGCATTCTTAGTGAGGATATATTCCGAGGAACGGCACATCACTTGGGGACATAACATTAATTAATATCACATTTCGTGAGAAAATAGAAACGCCATTGATTGATACGGAAATGCATTCCTCGCGCAGAGATCTAGTCGAGATGGAATGGACAGTAATCACACGCATACTTAAGATATGAACATATAACGACGTTTTCCTGGACATATTATGTAGGTACGTCGAAGTGGCCGCGATTACGATTTTGAAAGCTGTATGTAGACTTTTCAAATGAAAAATAATAATATGCACCGGGTTAAACCGATCATGATCACGGCAAAATATCGGTCAGCTCAATTTAATACTAATTCGTGGAGAAAACTCGTGAAAATGTATGTAGTGCAATTAACAACCGCGAAAATCTAAGAAAAAAATTTTTATTCAATACCAATAGGTGGCAGAATCGACGATTACCTCTACCAAAAAAAATTACATAGGAAAGAAACACGTTTATTTATTTTTTTTATTTTTTTTTGGTATTAAATTATTCTTATATTTTATTTTATTGTTTTTGATTCTATCTTTAAAATTGTAAAAAATATTCATATATAAATATTTAAAAATACAATAATTTTGATATATATTTCTATTCCGGCCAGAATCGAGTCCAGTGTGAGACTCATTACACTTTCTATGAGTGTTTTGACATTTTATACTTTTTGAAAGTTGGCAATCGTGCGAAATTACGTGTCGATTACTATGAATGTTTTCACCTCATAACCATAAGAACGTATGAAATTATATCACTTTCATATCCCTTATAACGGTGATGGTAGAGTCTAAGCTAGGTAGGTTTTAGTCCATGTAAAGTATTGTAAAGTCCGACTAGAAAAATATAAAACCTCGCCATATTGCGGAATTTCAATGGAACTAAATTTTGTAATGGGAATTGTTGTCATAAACATAAAAATATACATGTGGCGCCCCCAGAGCAGTTTTTTTCAGGTTTTACACAGAGGAAACGTGACGACTTAGCAAAAACTGATTGATTACTGAAAAAATGCTCAATCAAAGATACTCTAAGCCCACACAACGAGTAACCATGTGAAGAACAGAAGATTTGACTAAATAGCAAAGAAGAGACAGAAATAAAATGACGGCCTAGAAGTCTAATTGGTAATACGACAGGGTCGCGAGTTTGAATCCCGCCCCCGCCAAACATACGAGTTATGAGCACTTGTGTTTGCCTTGTGTCTGGACGTTGTAAAAAATTTACTTAAATCACCTGTCTGACACCCATAGGCTCTGCCTAATTTGGACTCAGAAATATTAAAAATAATAAAATTCCTGTTTTGGTCGCAGCGGCCGAAACTCAGCGACCGAATCGCCTACCAACCCTGTGTGAGATGTCCCACATATTTATTTATTTAATACTTAATTTAAAATACACTTATGCGAATAATAATATTACTGTCATGTAAAACAACAGAAGATTCTTTTTACTAAATAGCGTATACTTGTAATGCACTTCAATGCGCCTTATTGAGGTCAAGCGTAGTCCATAGCATTTAATTAAAATACAACACTATAGTTGAACTATTATGTATGGTCATGTATGGTCGTGGGCAGCCCATCTAACCGTTTTCTAACGGTTAGTCATTAATGTTAGTTACGGGGTAGCCGTCATGTAATTACACTAGTCGGTACTAACAGTTTTTGTTTAATGAATGTTAAATAATCACTACTAGATATAAACTGCTAATACTTTATTTCAGACTAGCTGTCCGACCGCGACTTTTCTGTAGGGAATCATATATTTCCTATATTTTCTGACCATTATAAACTCCAAAAACAAAATTAACTTAATCGGCCTAGCTGTCTGACACGACACCAAAACAGGCTTTGTCCAGCACCCGTAAAATGCAGTGCTATGACAAAAGTTTGTCGCGCGAGAAACCCGCCAAATTGAAATATCCTCCAATAGGATAAGAGAATAAGCACGACAAAATTATGTCTGGCGCGCGTGGACCGCGCATGTTAGAGGGGCTGATATCCGTGTGTGAGATGTCCCCACATATTATTATTATTATTTGGACCGGATCTTTATCATTTGAGTAATCTCCAGTCTTGTAATAAATAACCTTTAGAAAGTAAGAATTTTTTTATTTAAAAAATGAACTTTTTTTCATTGCACGTCTTTCTATTGTACTGTATATTTTAATTTCTGTCTAATTGTATTTGAATCGAAAAACAAATAAAAAGATGGGTGATTTAAAATTAAAATTAAGAGTCTGTGACTTTTGAGAATTAATAGTACGTTTCCACTTAGTAAATTAATAAAAAGAACACTTATAAAACGGCTCAAACGATGGTACGAGTAAATAGAAAATAAATAAATACAGCAATATTGGATTATAAAAAAACCTTAAAATTAATCAACTTTTTATTCTATTTATCTTAGTCAGAACAATCCGACAAAAAAAAAGACAGAAAGTCTACAATTTAATATCACTGTTCTCATTATTTTCCTAGCGTCATCTTCATCCATGATAATGTCATGGTCTAAGAAAACCAGGTCTAACACTCCGACCACGTGACTGACACAAGCCTATATACGTCATTTTGCCTGTTTATCCTTGTGGAATGCGTGTAATAGAACAAGGATGAACAGCGCAAAATTACGTAGCCTTGTGTCAGTCACGTGGTCGGAGTATTAGATCTTGTTTTCTTAGACCATGGATAATCTTAAACAATCTTTTATTCTTTATTTATTTCAAACTGTCTGAAAATCTCCCATTGCCATACCTAAATGTTACAAATAGGTACTTTATAACAGCGGTTTTAAGACCTCTTATTCAATATAAGTAGCCCATTTCTCTAACAAAAGGAAACCAGACGCGACTGTCTTTAGATTATCGAGAAATTTGGACGGCCGCAGTCATGATTGCTACAAATTAAATTTTCACTCGCAATTTCCTGTAAAGTGATTCACGGAATGGACAGAGTGACAGGCAGAGCGGAAACGAAATATATAATCAAAGCGAAATAAGTAAAGATGAAAGACCAGGTACTTATCAATCGACAGCCCCGTAGTCTCACGTATCCTAAGGGCTAAGGCTTTGCTAAGGCAAATTAGTTGACTGAATAATTCCAGCAGCGACAGATCGAAAAAATTTAAACGCCATTTTGACATTAATTTACATACTAAATGTCAGAAAGTTATTTGTCTTCTAGAACACTTGTAGAAAAAAGAGTCCAAAAATCTCTAACAGTAGGCCTACTATGCAAGTAGCACATAGTGGACATAGTAACATTAGAGCCATAGTAGTTCTGTCAATATGTCTCGTTTGACAGCTTCTCGAGCCTGTCGCTACTTACATAGTACCTAAGCCTACAGAAGACAAAAACCGAAAAAGTATTTCAAAGAAATTGTGGGTAGTAAGTAATATTAATGATCTCTAACTGACCATAGAAAGTTCCTGCGAAGCACAGGATCGCGGGTTCGAATCCCGCCCAGAGCAAATATTCGTGTGATGAGCACTTCTGTTTGTCTTGTGCCTGGATGTTGCATACAGGCTCTGCCTAGTTTGGGGTCAGATCACCGTGTGTGAGATGTTCCCACTTATTTATTTCATTATTTATCACGTCACCTAGAGAATTTCGGTCCGATATTGGTGGTAATTTTCTTTCTAAGTCACAATCTATACTTAAAAATAGCTGTCTTTTTTCGTCCATATGGAAACCGAATAGGCCAATAGATTAATGACTCTAATTTTGAATGAATTATATTTAAAATAAGAACTCAGCTGTCAAATGCTTATTCATTTGAGGGTTGGTTTCTGCAATTATTATTTTTTTAAATTTTAACGTCATTAATAATTTAATAATGAATAGCTAAGTTTTAGTCTAATCTATTTGATCGATTTCAAATTTTACTAGCATTTCTGCGTAACTACCTTTACTTGTTTATGTAATGAAGATAAAAAGTTATGTAAGAAAACTTTTGATAGCGATAGTGAACTAAGATGTAAGTAAAATATTAGATAGGCACGTTCTAAACTAAATAACCTTTGCTTGACAAGTGAATTACGTGTTCTTGTTTTACACACAGGTGATTATTATATCGTTATCATCATTATCATAATATAAAACATTACCTAACACAAAACATCAATGTTTACTGACATCACATAGAAATATACTCATAAATTCACAGAGCATTGAAACCTAATCGCGCTCGGCCTCTTCTGAGCAATATCTATAGACGTAGAGAGTAACTCTCCGAGAGTTAGCCGATAAAGTACAGTCAGATACAAATATAATTTACACTGCAGCACTAAGAAAAGGATTTAAGTTGTCGCAACTGCGGCCCACCAAGACCTTGGCGAGCCGTCAGGAGCGGCTGAAGATTGGAGTTCACGCATTAGTAGTAAAAATAAGAACGCTGAACTGAATGGCACTGGTTTATTTTCATGGAAAACGAAGCAGGTATACATTTGGCGGTTTAAAGCAGCTTAAACTTTACAAAATTACATACATTTTAAGAAATACGGCCGTCAATGCCGGAAGTCAAAGGGGAAACTAAAGCAAAATGGACGAGGATGACGTATGAATAACGAAGAAATTCCAAAATTGCACCTTGCACGTTACAAAGTTATATCTGGAGCTGACCTTATTTTACCGTTCTCTACCACCTAATTTGACAAAGTACTCTACTCGTGTAAACCCGGCTTACATAGCTCAGCTTGTGCTTAGAACACGTCAAGGCAGGTCTTCGTCCATTAATTTTGCATTTTCTCATAATAAACATTTAAAAATACCCTAGTGTGGCATTAAACAATCTTAATAAAATAGTGCACATAAAGAAAAATGTAGCGTAATGTAAACAGACTTTTTAAGACTGGTATTTCACGGTAGTCAGAGACAGAAGACGAAAGGGACGCAGTTATGCGCAAGAGTGAGCGCGGTGTATTTGTATCTTATTCTAACGCATAACTGCGTCCCTTTTTTTTTGCTTAAGGGAGCGAGCGAGCGCGTCTAGATTTCAATGATCTGTGCACGAAACCTTTCATCGGCACATCATGACATGACGAACTATAAAAATTCACGCTTTAACAATGAGTACAAAAACTAGAGGTTAGACCTCTTAACCAAACTCGCGGATTCGTTACACCTAGTAACATTACCACCATTACTCAACCGACGCCTGACCCAGTCGTTTTTTGTTTTGTTTTATATAAAGTGTATAAAGAGGCCGTTTTTCTAGAAAGGTTCTTGAATGGCGGTCGCGGGCTGAAGACGTAGCGTGAGCAGGCCCCCCACGAGGTGGACCGACGATCTGGTGAGGGTCGCGGGAAGCCGCTGGATGCGGGCAGCGCAGGACCGATCATTGTGGAGATCCTTGAGGGGAGGACTTTGTCCAGCAGTGGACGTCTTTCGGCTGAGATGATGATGGATGAGGATGACCTTTGTCTTAGTCAAAGTTACTTTCGACGCCAAATTAAGGCTGTGGTCCAGGTAGCAAAGTTCTGGGGGCTGAAAATATACCTAATGATCGAAAAGACCTCATCTCAAACGCAACTTTGCCCATGGCAACACCTTCCTTGCAAAAGAGCTGATAGTAGTTTTACTAGTAATGGATTTGGCAATATCAAAGTGACCAATCAGTTTTATCATCTCATTGTCTCCGTCTCGCCATCCATTCACCAAATGTTTCGCTTTTCCTTCCGTCTACGCAACTAATGTCACACTGAATTATTTTATTGCTCTTTTCGCTTTGAAGACCCATTTAAAAATTATTGCCGCTATAGACTTAGGCACGCCTTTGACACGCATTAAAATTAAGAACATCGGATGCTAGCCTAGCACCAATTATTGCCTGGAGTATCTTTTTTTTTTCAAAGTTTAGTTCGCACTTAAATGTGGCTTTCATGTTCAAAATTTATTATTTTAATGTCTTTGGGTCACGGATTTACATACGTGTACCAAATTTATTAATTTTGTCTGGTAGTTTTAGAGGAAATTGGCTGTCACGGACAGACGGACAGACACACGACACGAGTATGGGTTCCATTTTAGTTTTTTGAGGTACGGAACCGTAAAAAATATGTATGAAGCCGAACACACCGAACTAGGCGAAAGATGTTTACCTACTAGAAATCAGTTAACAAACCATGCAAACTTTACTCATACATACAAAACAAGCCATTGTGGGTCATTTATCGCATTATAAATTCTGCCCTGCCATTCGGTTCGAGAAAGTATGAAAGTGAAAACGTAACGAGAGTAATGAGACCATTGAATTCGTAAATTACTAGACTAATTTTGATAGACGTGTTGTGGACGCTTCTAGAAGAAATCAAGTCCGGTGAAGCTTGATTGGTCGTACCTTTTCGATACAAGCATAGGTCAATTTAAAAAAAAAATCTAGAAGAAACGTCAACGTACAGTAGTCAACACATGCAGCAGGACATATTGACCTTTAAAACTCCCTTATTCCGTAGCGGTACCGGTTAATTTCGTAGTGCGAATGTCCAACCGCATGTGCTGGCTTCTGTACATTGACTGTTAAAATCTTCCGGTTTGTGACATTTTTCACGTCTTCTGTGGCGTAGTAGTGGTAAGGTCGGTTGCTTTTATACGGGTAGTGCGGTTCGAACCCTACTACATACTTGCTAGTGCATTTCAATGTTTAAATTCGTACTGATGTTATATCTCACGAGTGCAGATGAGCCATACTTGTGTGTGCACATTGTGTTTGTGTGCGTAGCGCTCAGTTTAGTAGTACGCACACAAGCGCGCGTGTCTATACGCACACAACTACAAGTAAGGCTCGCCTGCACTCGTGAGATAAAATAACTGTAAGTTTATTTGTCGCTCATACGGTATAAGAAAATACATGATCAAAATCAAAATTAAGACTTCAGTCAGATCTGAAACAAAACTTTAACAACGCTCCACATTGACTAAAACACGGTAAACGCGCCTCCACTGACGAAAAAGTATATAAACATTCCATTTTAGACGCACCGCAAATTTTCCACCAACATTTTCTCCTATCAAACTCAACCAGTCACAAATCTCGTCAGGAAATGCCTGAATATATTCAACTGTAACATACCTACATAGTGATGTTAACGAGATATCGATAATTGTGTTAAGTTATGTGGAAACCAGCTTTCCACTGGCAACCGCTTAATTGCATCTTCAAACAATGAGCCAGAGACTTTCGCGACTCCGTATGATGTAGTCTTGGCAAATGATATGTTTTCTCAATAGCGATTTGTTTCGCCGATCACGTCTTAAAACGTCTGTGCTAGTTTAGAGACGTCTTAGTCCGTGGTCATTTGAGATTTCAACGCAGGACTGATGACCTTACTTGCTTGATCATCGTGTGGGTTTGGAGGTTACCCTACCCCACGAACCTTGGTGTGGGAATTATAGAGCCGCCTAAGACACAAGACATGACTCCTGTAACCACTTCATCTATACGTACAGCGGCTTTACTGCTTGTGTCGCTGCATCGATTTTGCTGTTGCTGTATCAATCTTTACAATTAACAATCTTTACCGCGGAGGAAGGCTCTCCCTTATAACATTAAATTCTCTCTCTTCTCTTCTTCAGCAGCATTCTTTCGCGCTTAAAATTAAATTTATAAAATTAAAAACCCCCGCCACAAAAACATTACTTTATCAGCTCTTTTCTAGTTGTTAAAAGGATCAAGCGGCAAAAGATTTTTTCTTGGATTATAGCTAAGAACACTCTCGATTATGACACCTTGCAAACAAAAAAACTAGATCAAAATTGGCGCATACGTTTAGGAGCTACGAAGCCACAGGCAGACACACATACGTCAAATTAATAACACCGCTTTTTTTTGTCGGGGGTTTTTTATGTACGAACGAACGCGTGTAGGGGCGGCTCAAGGGACCTCGGTATAGCGCGTTAATACGGAAAACTTTACGTATGAAGGAGAAGTCACCTGAGGGCTAACTAGGTATTTTGAATTCCTCCTTTTTTTTTTTAATTGACCTATGCTTGTGTCGAAAAGGTACGACCACGGTACGACCAATCAAGCTTCACCGGACTTGCGGGGGAGCGGAAGACTCAACCCCAAAAAATGACATATACCAACGCGTCTAGGGGCAGCTCAAGGGAGCCTCAGACAACAGCCTAGCGCGTTGATATTGAAAAGCATCGTGAAGGAGACGACGCCTGAGGGGCTCCGTCTCTGATTTTCACTGATTTTCAATTTTTATTTTGGTTCTGGCCGCGCCCCCGCCGGCGGGTGTTAGGTGTTATCTAAATTCTTTGGCTGCTTTAACTGCATCAGTGATTTCGTCGTCACGCCCCCTCTGGCGGGAGCGGGTATTGTGAACCGCGATCATGGCAAGTGTAAGCACAGACAGAGAGGAGCGCAACGGAGAGGATTTATTAAAGCACTCGAAAATCAACTTCAATATTATTAGAATTAAGTGTGTACGTATCTTCGAGGACGCACAAGCATTTTTTGTTAGGTGGTTGTTATACAAGACTTTTTTTGTTTTTTGATGTGTCAACTCAGAAAATTTGCAAGGACAAGTACTACAGCATTATCTGTGGCCTTTATATGCCTATTAATTGAGTTTATATTGCTCCATAGAGCCCTATTGATTATATAATATTATATATAATAATTATTCAACTTGTCAAGTCCCAGTATATTAGTTCTTAGTTTTGGTTGAAAACCTAGCGCTTACTTAAGTCACTTTGGCAAGGTAGAGTTGTTGCCTATATTTTCTGATCAAAATAGGTTGCCTATTATCAAGCAGAGAATTTATAGTACAGTAGCAGAAACAGTAATGCTCTAGTTTACATAATCCAACCTTAAAAATGTTTGTCTAGTTAGAATCACCGAACAATGAAGCATAAACCAGTGTCAGCTATGAAAACTCAAACAAAAGCTTGTGCAACCGTTATGAAATGGCATTGCTCCCATGTTGATGATGTGCCAAGTCGCTAACTGACCTCGAATGCAACGTTTGCAATGAAACCTGATTAGCACTAGTTGCTATCGATGGATACAGTTTATTCATATTCTATGTTTATTGGTATTGAAGGTGTATGTTTACTGTAAGTTTCAGCATATAGTAGAATAAGGATGTACGAACTATTAATGTCTTAGTACTTTCTATTTAAGTATTAATTTTGCATGAGTTGTAATTATTTTCGATTTTATTTTCCTATAAAAATTTACTATTTGTAACTGATGTATTCACTGAGTATTATCATTAGTAAATTATTAAATTTTTATGTTTTTATTGGTGTTCCAGTATTGACCATAGAGGTAGAATTTCTGTTTTGATGCATGGTACATATTATTTTCATGTCTAGAAACATTAGACTATATAAAAAAGACCATGATGAGTTTATAATAAATAACAATAATCCCTACATAAATAGAAAACTGATAAAATATAAATGTATAAGTAAAAAAATGTATTGCAATTCTGCCCCAAACTTGACTCTCTGTACAAAATTAAATACAGCGCCCTGAAGTTGACTCTCTGACCCAGAAATTCCTTAAAATTACATTAAATAACAAATTTTGAAGTCTTACTGAAGATGACTCTCTGACCCCTTATTCAAATACACACAATGACGTGATTTCTTTGGTATTTGAATTGCTGACTAATGAGACTGAATAAAAAACCAGTTATCCTTACCTCTTGCCTGCTCCTGACACCTTTCCGAAACTCCTAAATCGGCACTATGTTTCTCAAACAAGTTCCAACTCCAAGATTGTGTACTTGTTCGACACGACACAAAAAGAAATTAGATCACTTGATTTTTACACACAGAAACTTTCCTGGTTAACTTATTTGTTAATAAACTGCTGTTTATTATGAATAGTTATGTAATTAAACGTGAAATAAACACTTTCAACAAAATAAAACAAGTAAAATGACGAAAACTTTCAAGCGGAACATGCGTGACGACGACCATCCACAAACGATTTTCGTTCGGAAATTTCAAATGACAGCTGACATCTCACTCCCTCCCTTTTGTTTGAGAAAGGCAAAAATCTGAACTAAAAAGCTTGGTGTGAAGTATTATATTATTTATAGAAAAAATTATCAAAGAAAAATATATTTATTTCCCTTAAGCTGTCTAAATTTCAAAAACAAGGTAAAATAAAATTAACATAATTATTTTAAATTGCTGAATTCTGTGCTTAATTCAAAAATAAATAAGCGGCAAAATTAAAACACGTCGTTGTCATCAGTTTCTTGTTTCTTGCGTTGCATTGTTTGCACGTCGTAGTGTGGTTCAAAATCAGGATTCAAGCGCATGCTCCTGATAATCTGGAAAATATTAAAGCAAATACTTAACATACTTTACATTGATACAAAGTATTATTATCTAATGCCCGCCGCGGCAGTACTGTGGCAGCGCGAAACGTGCTTCAAGCCTCGGCGCGTAAGTACCTACCTACTAATACATATATCTTGATACTTTTTAATAAGGAAATACGTCATACTCATTTCTATGAGAAAAATATAAAAATCAAACCTGTTTGTAGACGTAAGCAGATTTCCGTGGGGTGCGTGTGCGTTCCGGGGAAGAGAAATCCACCTCGTACAATCCAAATTTCTCCCTGAAACCAATTTTATTAAAGTAAAAGTTATTCAAAATGGCGCCGGGTGTTTAAAACGCGTTGGTCCAAAAGTCGTTCTACCATAATCTTATAATGACAAAGGTTGATTAATATGAGCATTCAAAAGCTTTTTATTCGATGAAGATTTTACAAGTTGGCGTAATGGTTAGGACCATCATCGTTTGCTATTCGGATACGAAGGTTCGAGTTACACGTATTTGGTATTCTGTGCATCTGCGAAAGATTGGCCAGCGTCCTGATAGGTAAGCTAAATTCGATTCGAACGGTTGGTTCCAGCGCTAAGTTCCACTAGTGGGTCCAGGGTATGCTCGAGCACGCTCGAGTCCCGCGGTGAGGAGTATAAATTATGAGCTATGCTGTTTCATATAAATCCGGACAAAAGTTCATTGACCTTTTTATTTTCTTGAAAGTTGTTAAAAATGTCAAGCAAGGTCTCAGGGTCTCAAGGTCAAGGTCAAGGTCAAGGAACGTTGGCAAGGCCACACGCTCATCCCGCCTTCTACTATGTTATGCCAAATCACGTATTTTGCGATAATTTTAGGTTTTATTGTGAACAAAATGTGCGCATTGTATGCAGGTGTCAATAACCTTTTGTCCGGATTAATATGAAACAAACCATAGGCTGATAACGTCAAAGACTCCTTAAGACTATTTTTTGACGTCCTAACTAATAAATACAAAAGACTTACGTGTAACCATTTTTCCATTCGAAGTTATCCATGAGACTCCAGGCAGTATACGCGCGGACTCTACAACCTTCGGATATGGCGTCCAACATGGCGCCCAAGTAACTTCTGTAAAAAAACAAAAACAAAATACAAGTTTAGTTTGCAATAAATCATAGAAACCTTTTTTTTTAATTTACCTATGCTTGAGTCGAAAAAGTACGACGGGTCAAGCTTCACCGAACTTGAACATAGAAACTTCGTTCAGGAACATCGCCTGGTAATAGAAGCAGAAGAGCGTCGGTGGCTAAAGTGGCTAGAGCCGTTGACTTGCAATCGGAAGTTGCGGGTTCAAACCTCGACATGTACCAATGTGTTTTCGATTTTCGATTCGTATGTTAATTCAATGCTTTTAGGTATGTGAAGAACAACATCGTGAGGCTGGACGTGCAAAGATTCAAAGATTGTGTGCAAAGTAAACCAACCTGCGAGTGATCAACGAAGGCGGCAGAGTGTAGTGTAGGTACAAAGGTATGTCCTATTTAACCATATTGGGAAAATGATAAGATAAATTAATTAATATTTTATTACATAAACATTGAATATCAGATTACCGTAACGGTACCTTATATGGAGTAACCTAGTTAAGATGTTTATAAAAACAAATGTATTGAATATCATTGTAACTTGATATTATTTTAGATATGAAAACATAGAATATCAGATGACCATAACGGTACCTTATATGGAATAACTTAGTTAAGATGTTTATAATAACAATGTATTAAATATCAATGTAACTTAATATTATTCTAGATATGGTAAATGTCAGGGTTAAAGCATGTAGTTCAACGACAGGAAAATTTAATATATAAACCCTTGTATTTTACTTAATAAATGTTCAGTCTATTACCAACCACTGTCGTGTTATTCTGTCTCCCTAACTCCGCACATTTCATGGCGACCCTGCCAGCCACTGCCTTCAGGCAGTGCTGGTACGCTGTGGGTTCCGAGCCATACGTAATGTAGTGCCGCAAGTAAAAAAAACTAAAACGTAACTAAAAAAAAAAAAAACTATTTCGCTAAAAGTATATTTTCAAACAGAATAACTAAAGATTAAATATCGGGACCACGCCTGCACCAGATTGCGATAATTGAATAAAAATTAAGAGAAACCGAGTAAAGACAACTAAGAAGAAACTAAAATTGAAACAACGGGAAATTAATCGGCGAAAAACGCGAAAGAAATAAAAGCTAGTATCAATCTCCAGTTTAAAAAAAAAAACGCGACGGAAAAGAAATAAAATTCAGTTGTAACAAAAACAGCAAGAACTATTACAATTACAAATTAAATATAGTTCGGAACTGCACATCGCACCAGAATTCAGTAAAAAGAACCAGTACAGCAGCAGAACGAAGCGAATTAATATAACAGGTAGAAGAAGATCAGAGACAAACAGAGTTAGAAGAGACAAATGATGAAATCCAACGACGGTAATTATGACTATTAACTTGCTGAGATCAGTAGAAGAAACAAGTTCCTGCTGGAAGAAGATCAAGATCATTACTAGCGTATGCTGCAGTAAAAGACAAAAAATATAACAACGCCAGGTTTAAGAAGAAAGCGAAAGAAGAGCAATCAGGTAACCCGAAGAAGAAAATATTACAGCCAGATTAGAAAAAAAAAAGCGGCTACACCAGGAAACAAATGAAGATGTTGGATCGCGATTATGATTATGACGATGATGATGACTTGCTGGGCGCAGGGAGAAGTTCGTGTCCGAAGTGGATGCTGCAGGGAGATATGAATATCAAGATGCGCTGAATGTAAGGTATCCCTGCCGTGCGCCAGAGCGACGCGATGTTAAGGAGAAGCAAGCAATGTAGCCAGACCTAAAATGTAAGTTGTATGTTTAAGATAGCCACGGATCATGTAACAAATGAAAGTAATTATCATTTTTAAATCATGAGTAATAAGCAAAATAAGGAAAACAGTTGTTTTAAAAACAATTAATTACATTATCCGTGAGCACAATTTAAATACTGTTGGCAATATAAGTAATAATTAATGAAAAGAAATAATAAAAGAACGATTAAAATTTAATAAAATAATTATAGTTAAAAGTGTTTTGAAATAAAAGTAGATAAACAATTTTATTTTCACTTAATAAGATCAAAAAATGTTAAAAAGGCGAATAATAAATCTAGCATTAAAAAAAAATCTATTTAATCAAAAGATGTAAACGAATCGCAATAAACTGAGTTTTAAAGAAAGGTAACAAAAATGTGGAAATATTAAAAAAAAAGACAAAACTGACGCGCTTTCAGAGACACGCATATAAATAAATGAAAAACATACATTAATTAAAAAAAATAATCTCAAGTCACCAATTAATAATGACAAAGTGTTCACCTTAACTGCAACATGATAATAATATGCTGACACGATAGTGACGAACGAAGATAGCTTTGCTGTGTACGTATGTAGGTGTCGTAATCAAAGCTAGATAACATAAACTATAGATGTGACATGATTTACTTAGGATACAACAATAAAAAAAAAATTTATAAAAAAAAAGGAAATAAGAAAAATAGAAGTATAAATTGTTTTAAATAAAAAATACACTTAAAGATATTAAAATCACCCGAGGTACAACAAAATGATGGAGGTATTTAAGAATATATTTTTTATTTATCAATACCACAAAACGTTGACAAAGTTAGACGTTTTGTTGCTTTTGTCAATTATTAAGAAAAATGCCACATTTTTTTTTTGGAAATTCCTTAAAGCCAGCCTTGCCTTTAAAGAACTTATTAAAAAGAAATGCAGATTTTAACTGGTCAAAACAGTGTGAAAAGCCACTTAAGCAGCTAAAGAAAGCAATAAGTAGCCCACCTTTACTACAGTATCCAGACTTCTCAAATAACAATGAGTTCATTCTACACACGGATGCGTCAGGCATAGCGTTAGGATGTGTTTTATCGAATAAGAACGGTAAGCCGCATATGCAAGTCGACCTTAAAGTTACTTTTAGCCATAGTATGGGCAGTAAAACATTTTAGACCATATTTGTATGGGCGAAAATTCAGAATTAAAACAGATCATCGTCAATTAATTTATTAAAATTTGTTTAACATGAACAACCCATCAAGTCGATTAACTAAGTTTCGTTTGTGTTTAGAAGAGTACGATTTCACGGTAGAGTATTTGAAAGGAAAAGATAATGCAGCTGCGGACGCGTTATCTAGAATAGAAATTACTAGTGAACAACTAAAACAAAAGTCAGGCAGGTTACTCGCAGTTATGACTAGAGCACAAAAGAAACAAAAAGAAAGCGAAGAACAAGAAAACAGTTCGGTTGATAGTGATTCCGACTATAATTGGTCTGATCATCCAAGAGTAGTAGGTATATTAAAAAAAAAAACCGAAAGATTTACCGGAATTAAGTTTCATTGAACAGGACTATTACAAAATATTAAAGCAACCAGCTTTGCTAGTCAAAATAATATCATAATTTACTTGCCATCCTTGTTAACATTGTGTCTCAACCTAGAGAGACTTAGCTATGTTTTGCAAAACACAACAAATGATAATTCAGAGATATACAGAGTATTATAAATTGATAGGTGGATAAGTCTTGTGTTTAAGATGAAAGCAGAAATTAAAAAAAAAATCGGATATTAGCAAATTCAGTGAAGGTTAGCAAAGTACAAAAATAAATAAGTATTGTGTCAGTAAAGAACGATTAGTCATTAAAAAAATACATACAAGGTGCTAGAGATGAATAAATAGTAACAACTTCAGCTCTTAATTAGTCATGTATTTTATACACGACTACGGTCATTCTAAGAAGCTATAACATGAACATGAGTTTACATTATCAAAATTCTGTATAAAAATAATTGATAACCATTTAAAATGCGTAGAAGTCAGATCACCTTTAAGACAAAAATAGATGGATATAAAACAGTTTTATTATTGCGGAAATGAAAATCAATACTAAATAAAAAAAAAAAAAAAATTATAACAAAGAGTTTTAAAAATAAGTCCCCAGTTGCGACTACTAAATTCCTCAATATTTGATTGAGAGTAAAACACCCATGAACAAAATATAATAAGAAAACGAACCGATAGAATACCACTCTGAGTAAAAGTAAATAAGAACAAATAGTGAATAATCGTAAACACGGGAATAGATAAACTGTAAACTGTTTTAGAAAGCTTTTGTACTGGCCAGGCAAAGGTTATTTTAAATTACAGTCAATCAATTTGTTCAGTGGAAAATAAATGAAAATCTTATAATAAGAACGAAAATTAAATTGAAAAATAATTTTAATTAAATAAAGAAAGTAAATGAAAGTGAGTAAATATAGCGCTAAAAAGTAAGTACACACACAAGAAGTAGTTAGTAATAAATAGGTCAAATTCTACTAGTCACTGACTCAACATAGGATGGACGAGCTCCAATATGAAGAGTAAATACTGTAGGGTGAATCAAAATAATGATTGCCTATATAATGAGTGTCCACACTAATTTTTGATCATGAACGAAACGAGCTTTCCTCGCGTAATTATTAGTAACCAAAAGCAAAGACACAAATAAGTACTATAAGTACACATACATTGGTACGTTTTTGTTGGGTCCCAATCCTTCATGTGATCATAGTGTCAACGAGATTGCACAGTGAATTATGTTGGAAATGGTTTGTATGAGCTCAAATAAATTGTACTTACATATAGTAAGGGCGTGGCGCCACGACGACCCGGCATACAAATATGTATTGCCATTATTTTATTGTAGAGTCGACTCATGTTAAGTACCATGTATAATAATAAAAAGGGATCGCTACCCGATAAGTAAATAAATACTTACGTTAATAAAAAGGTGACAGTATTTACAAAAAACTCACTTAATAACATTAATATAATAAAGAAACTTTAAACAATCATTTACTTATAAATCTCAAGGACGTTCGACAATGAATAAGACGAAGCAAACAGTGCATAGATGTTAATAAGATTAAAAATCACTATCAAAAGTTAAACATATATCGGTCTAGTAATATTAAATAAAAAAGATATGAAGATGAAATAATTAAAACTCAGATAAGACAAAGGTAATAGGTACGTAGAGTAAAAGCTATTTGAAATAAAAAAGTAATGAAAACGGTAAGCATTATATTGTTTAATTTTAAAGGTATTATTTGGAAATTAATATTAATAATAATGGTAATTTTGTAATAATAATAAGAAATGTAATCGAATTATAAATGTAAGAAACAGGTGAAAATAAAATTTAAACAAAAGATTGCCAACAGTACAATAAAAGTATCGCCAGTATAATCATATTAGGTATTAAATAAGTTTAAGAAATTAAAAAAATATATAACTAATAAAGATAAAGAAATAAATATAAGAACAAGAATACAATATTTTAACAGTATAATCATATTAATTAAGTATTTAGAAGTTTAAGAAATTAAACAAATATATAACTAATAGGTAAACATAGAGAAATAAATGTAAGAGCAAGAATATAATATTTTTACATTCACGCCCATATCATCGAGCACAGTATAATATGGTCCCGTATATTATTATACTGTATCCAATTTTACTCTATCTTCTTTTTATTTAATTTTTTTAATCAAATAAATTATATTCAGGTAAAGAAAATATAATTCATAAAAATAAAATTAAGAAATACATATTATACTAACCAAATAAATAAGTTAAAAAAAAGACATTGTATCGTAAAAATTTAGAAATGTAAGTGAAAAATTGTATTACTGAACAGCATATTACGTAATAATAATAATATTGATTTTACTATATTTTATAGTACATAGTTTGTATTTTAAGCCAAAAATTGTTTAATAAATTTTTGTCTCAAAAAAAAGGGGGAAGGTGTAGTGTAGGTACAAAGGTATGTCCTATTTAACCATATTGGGAAAATGATAAGATAAATTAATTAATATTTTATTACATAAACATTGAATATCAGATTACCGTAACGGTACCTTATATGGAGTAACCTAGTTAAGATGTTTATAAAAACAAATGTATTGAATATCATTGTAACTTGATATTATTTTAGATATGAAAACATAGAATATCAGATGACCATAACGGTACCTTATATGGAATAACTTAGTTAAGATGTTTATAATAACAATGTATTAAATATCAATGTAACTTAATATTATTCTAGATATGGTAAATGTCAGGGTTAAAGCATGTAGTTCAACGACAGGAAAATTTAATATATAAACCCTTGTATTTTACTTAATAAATGTTCAGTCTATTACCAACCACTGTCGTGTTATTCTGTCTCCCTAACTCCGCACATTTCAAGAGCCCTTCAAGTGACTTCTTTGTGACGTTTTCTGGACCAACGCGCTAGGCTTTGATTCAACTTTCCCCGCCCCTAGACGCGTTGGTATATAACTATGACACCAGAGTAGTTACTCTGGAATTTAGTAGAGTCCTCCGCTCCCCCGCAAGGGCGATGAAGCTAAATACGTCGATCCTGCGACACAAGCGAAGGTAATTTCTTTTTTTTAAGAAACTGCCACCTTTTTTCCTTGCTAGTCGTTGACAAACCTTTTACTTAAATATTTGCGGCCCTACAAACCTCCCTTGTCTAAATCCCATAAGAAAGCCTCGCTTTACCTAAGGTAATGAATTCGATCATCGTCCAGAAGACCACCCGCGGTAGACCAGCCATTCTCCGTGACGAACACCACAGGGTTGTCGTACAGTCGCTTCAATTCCTTCAGGAGTTTTTTGAAGCCCCATGGAACCTCCTGGAAAGAGTTATTAGCATAACACTACGACCAAGTCAAAAAAACCCTAATTAAATAACCCAAAATATCCCTCAGTGAGACTATCGTTTCGTTAAGTTGTCACGCTTGTACAGCCAAGCCAAGCCAAGGTACCGCACGCACTAGTAAGAAGATGTATGAGTACCTCCTAAACAAATTACGTATAGCGGCGGCGGCTACCTATGTGTATCACTTTTCTTTTGCTTTTTTTTCGGTTATAGCACTAGGTATCTTTGCGCCCGTGTCAAATTTTTCAAAGTTTAATAAAAGCTTGATTTCAAATACCTGTAGCCACGATGACTCAGCTTGCGTCCAAGACGAGTCCTTTATCAATACCGAACTCATGTCATCCATATACGAGGGTACAGCATACATTCCTTCCAGGGATGGGTCTCTATATGCCAACTTTGTTGTGTACGTGTTAACGCCGAGAAAATCCGAGGACCCTTCGACAGAAAAATATTGTTAATAAATTATTTAGACATGGGTAGTTATACCTACTAACTTGGATCACCTTGAGTGGACACATTCGTGAAACAACGTCAAATTAACAAAGGTACTTGTCTACGTTTCGGAAGTGTGTCTGAGGCTACATACCTACATTACCTACATAAAGACACGCTTTTTTCTCTAACGGGGTGATCAGAGTTCCGAGGTCAGAGATCAAATTTTCTGATTTTCTAAATCATTGTACCTACGTATATTCCCCTTCCAACCCACCGTTCACCTTGAGACCACCTGGGTGAACTCGTATAAGTATACTGTATGCTCAAGGTAAATAAAACAAAGAGACGAAACCTGCCAAATAATTTAAAGGTTGTGTGTGAAGTTGACCACACCCACATCACACCGCACTGGGCCAGCGTGGTCGACTAAGGCCTATTCACTCTGATTTCAGGATAGGTCGAACTCCTCGGTGGGGACATATAATATGAGCTGTTAATTATAAATGTCTAAGATTTGCGTTCGTACCTACCTTTAACCATAGCAACTTCTTCTGCCGTAAATCTCGGAAGCCGAGACCTGGCGTAGCCCTGTTCGGCACTCTTGTGACCCACGTTCCGTCTCACTTGGATAGGATAGTCCCCGGACAGAGAAAATATTGGGTGGATGTATAAACCCCACTGAAATCACAAAGAAAAAATAATCAAATGTCCACTGGTTTTGAAAGGCAAAGTGCAATTTGGTCAAAGAGCTAGAAAAATCAGACAACTTGATAGGATATAGGACAGAGCTAATAATACTTAAAATATAATATCGACGGCCCCGTATCCTAGTTGGTAGTACCTACGTCTGCCTTCGAAGCACAGGGGTGACCCGTGAGGGTTCGAATCCCGCCCAGGGCAAACATTAATTGCCTTGTATGTGGATGTTGTATATTTAGATATATGATGTATTACAGTTGTCAGACACCCATAGTATAAGTATTTCTAGTTTGTGGCAGATGATCGTGTGTGAGATATTCTCTTAAAAAAATAAATTGATCAGAGGAGTATAGTAATCGTATAATGTTGCCCGAAGGTAGAACCAATGGCCGTCGAGGCAGAAAGGTTCTGGGCGGGCCCCTCACAAGGTGGACGTCTTTCGGCTGAGATGATAATGAGATGTTAATGACACCAGGTTTCGTGAGGTAAGTTAACTCTCGAAACCCACACATTAAGCAGCAACCAATGATCATTTTCTCTTTCCTTGATTCGCTCGAATTGCTGATAAAACCTCTCTTACATCGAACATCCTGGCGTCTTCAGCTGCCTGCTGGTCATCATTGCTCTCCGAAGCCGGTTCGTACCAAGTGCAGCTGACAGATATACCAATACTGGCATTGTATAGCTTCCTATATCTATCTTCGTAAAGTCTGTAGGCTTTGGCGTGAGCTAAAAGAACGTTTTTTGCGCAAAGGTAGTCGGCGATTCCTGTTGCGTTGATAGAGGGTGCTTTTAAATCGGCTCCGTACCCTAAAATAAAGATATTTTTTTTTATTGTACTGTACTATACAAAACAAAGATACTCGTATAATGTCTATGAAAAAGAACATAGGCTACGATTTACCGCGGGAAAATTGCTCATTCCCACGGGAAGAAATATTAACGCGGGCGGAGCCACGGTGGAAAGATAGTTTATAATAAAAGTCATTTTTCAATATTAACTCACCTTCATAACAAATCTGCTTAGGTTCATTAATCGTTATCCAGTAGTGAACTTTACTGCTGAATTTGTCATACAAAACCTTGGCGTAGTCAGCAAACCAATCAACAATATGCGGGTTAGCCCAGCCCCCCAACTTCTGGAGATCCGCCGGCAAATCCCAGTGGAACATTGTCACAAACGGTTGTATACCATTCTTTAACAACTCGTTTATAAGATTGTCGTAATAATCCACGCCAGCTTGGTTGATTTTATCAGAGAAGCCGTTAGGGAGGATTCTGCTCCATGATATGGAGAAGCGGTAGAAGTGGAGGCCAAGTTCTTTAGCCATTTCTACGTCGCGTCTGTATTGGTTGTAGGAGTCTGCTGCGACGTCGCCGTCAGTTCCATCTTTGATCGGGGATGGTTTTGTGTGCGTGTATACGTCCCAGATTGATTGTGATTTTCCTAGAAGATAAAGTGTTGTTATAAATTAACTTTTATAATACGCACAGCCTGAACATCTGTTTGAACAATAAAGCCATCATATTTTTTGTTTAATACTCTTGTTTCGTCTCAAACAAGTTCACATATCGGGCGAAATGAGGCAGGGAGTGAAGCGAACTTGCCCAGAAAATGCCTGTTCACTCTGGAATTAAAAAGATATAACAGTTCACAGATGGTAAATTGCTGGAATTAGGCCTGGGAAGAGCGAGATGTTGCTGTAATCCTGACGCTTAAAGGTACAGGGATCGCAGTTCTTCAAACTCAAACTATCATTTATTTGCGGATGTTAATTAGATAAATAAAAAAAAAAAAAAAAAAAAAAAATATGTTTATTTAAGACAAACATTTACATTAGATTACAGTCTTAATGCATAATCAAAAGAGAACAAAGTACAATATAAAGACCTCTGACTCCCAAACTAGGAAAATACCTGTATCTTGGGGGCCAGCGATTCCGCCATGGATTAGACTATTAGACTATAAACAAAAACAATCAGTATAAGAATTATAAATGGGAAGAGAAGACGTATACATTTCACAATGGATTTTTTTTTTTTTTTTATGAATAGATGTAGAGAGCATGACGTATGGGTTGGTGAAGAACACAAAAAAAAAAAAAAAAAATATATATATTATTATAAATGTATAAGTTGTGTCATGGTGTATGTGTGATTGGTGTGTATGTTGTGTGTTGTGTGGTGGTGAATGTGTGAGGTGTGTAAGGTTGTATATGTAAAAGGGGGCTGTGTGTATAGGGATATATAAACAAATAGAGTAAGTAGACCGACATTGATATCAAGAATTTTATTTGATAAAGGTAAGTAAATCCTCTGTTTCTGAATAACTCAGTTTTTGGAGCCAGTTAGATAGTTTAATTTTTAAATTATGTCTATTGAGTTCAATTATATTTATAAATTTATTAACTTTTGTGTAGATGTGGGGGGCTAATACAAAGTACTGGTGCTCAGAGAAAACTTTTTTGTGTCGGATAGTTATAGGAGTGTGCCTACGTTTACCCTTTGGGGGTGGTCTTGTGAAACGATGCATCCTTAGGCTAGCCCTTTGACGACAGCGGGGACATATGAGTCCCAAGTAGAAAATTAGAAATAAATAAATAACCGAGAAGACAGTAGCCAAATATTTTTTTTTATTAATCCTTGAACGCATCCTAAGTTATTTTTTTAAACTTGCAACATTGTGCGTTTGCCGGGCTATTGTCTATAGTAATCGGAAACTGACAGTTCGTTTGGCGCGCTTATGTTATATTTTTCAAAAGGTTTTCTGGACGTAAAAGTGTTGTAAATTGTTTTCAATTGTGTTATAACTATTGCCTGGTAAGTAAATTTATATATTATACATTCATAAAACTATTATTTATGTTATTGACAGAGATAAAACTTCGTAAACATAGAGGGACACCGGCGTCCCAGTGGTCGATAAGAGACGCTATTTATGCGAAATTATTTTTATATTTGACTGAAGATATCTATGAATTACCCTCATTTTTTCAATGATTTTGTTGCAGAATATGTTTCGCAAAGGACGCGGAGTTTTTGAACTTCGAGAAAATGAGGTCTTACATATTTTGATGGGTGACAATAGTGACGAAGAAGATGACTTGGAACTCGACGAAGACGATCAAAGGATTTTGACGCAGGATGATGATCAAGGTGTATCCGATGTCGTAATTGATGATTCTGCTGCATCTACATCAACATTGGACTTACCAGTCTCCAGAGAACACATTCAAGAACCAGTTTTCAAGTGGAGTCAGAGAACATATATACCAAATTCTTTTCGTGATGCAGAATATGAATTCGGTAAAGTTCAAATCTGTCTCGATGACGCTGGCTTATTGACTCCTTTTGACATATTTTGTGCAGCTACAAATTTCGAAACTTTGGTCCAATATATAGTTGAGGAGTCAGTACGATACGCTCATCAAAATGGCCGGATATTTGCTGTTGATTCAGAAGAAATGAGAGCATTTCTTGGTATGAATTTAGTAATGGGTTATCACATTTTACCATCATTTCGAGATTATTGGTCAACTGAACCGGATATGGCGGTACCATTCTTATCAAATATAATGCCAAGGAGTCGTTTTGAAGAGATTCGTAGGAATCTGCACTTCTGCAATAACGAAAATGTAGTAGATATAAGTAGCCCAGATTATGATAGAGCCCATAAAATTCGTCCAATAATCGAACATCTGAATCAATCTTTCCAAAATGCTCTCAATAACACAAAAAAGCAATCGATCGATGAACACATGATAAAATTCAAAGGGCATAATGGAATGAAACAATACATAAAAAATAAGCCAGTCAAATGGGGATTCAAATTGTGGTGTAGATGTGATGCGGCAACTGGATACTTGTTTGAATTTGATTTATATACAGGCAGGAAAGCTTCTGGGACTCAATACGGATTAGGAGAATCTGTAGTACTTCAGCTTACGAAAAAATTTGACGGATTGGGATGTGAAATTTATATAGATAATTTTTTCAATTCACCAATGTTACAACATAAATTGATTGCTCAAAATACAAAGGCATGTGGGACAGTTCGAACCAACCGAAAAAATCTTCCAAAAAGTGCTCCAATTGATAAAAAAATGACACGAGGGGACATTTACACAACAAGTTATCAGGGAATATCTTATGTGAAGTGGATGGACAATAAAGCTGTACACTTGTTGACCAACTTTCTGTCACCTATTGAAACAGATATCGTCAAGCGACGCAAAGTTGGGTCAGCGGAAAAAATTGATGTAAAATGCCCCACAATAGTAATACACTATAATCAGAACATGGGAGGAGTAGATCTTATGGATCAACGAAAAGTGTGTTATGAACTCGATCGCAGAGCAAAAATAAAATATTATTTACGATTATTTTTTGATCTTTTCGATATTTCAGTGAACAATGCACATACTATCTACGCAAAGCTTCACGTTGAAAAGCAAATGGAAGGAAGCCTGTTGTCGACCTTGCAATTCAGACAAGTCATTGCTCGAAGTTTGATAGATGGTTTCTCTATCAGGCAGCGTGACATTCCCACTACAAAATCAAGTTTGGTACGCAGATCTGTGAAACGACCGTCATGCACGCATCCCATGGAAAAATCAAACACCAGGAAGAGATGCGTCAACTGTGCCAAACATAAGATAGAAAACCGTACAAACAATACTTGTGTTATATGCAAAGTTCATCTTTGCTATACTAAAGATAGGAACTGTTTTGCTGTCTACCACATCTGAATACTGTATATTGTTTATTTTTTTCGTAATAAAGTAACTTGATATAATATATAATGGTGTTTCAAACGCAAATATAAAACCTCTAATGTTCATAAAATTACCGACCATAGGGACACATATGTCCCAAAAAATTCCAAAAAATATATATATATTTTTCAAATTTTGATAATGCAGTATGTTTATTATATGCATAATTAACTATCCTATATAACTTTTATGATCATACATCCTCCCATACACTTATGGTCCTGAGAGGGCTAGAGAGCAGCACAAAGATGACACCTCTATAGGCTTCTCATTTCCTGTACCCATATGTTAAATATTCTGTCGGCTTACCATCCTCATTCCATCCCCCCTCGATCTGGTAAGCAGCTGTAGAAGCTCCGAACATAAACTTGGAGGGAAATTTGCGAATTTTGCTCTTACACGTCACCCCATTGTAGAGTAACGGTATAATACTGAAATTCAAAATAGGAATGATAAAAAAAGGTAAATATTAAAAATACTTAAAACAATAATTTGAAACACAATTTATTTTTTATTTTAGTTTATTTAAGTAATTATTTGAATTTATGCGCCATACATCCACGACGATAGTAAAAGATACATGTAATAAAACTGCAGAGGTTTAGAATCTGTACATAGAAAAAAAAGGCTCTGATTGCAATGCAACTTTTTGATTACAGTGACAGCGGAACAGGCGAATACATGGAATTGAATTAAAGCCTGACCAAAGAAATAAAAAACATCGCCATATTGCGGAATTTCAAATTAATTTTATAATGGAAATTGTTGCCATAAACATAAAAATTTACACGTGGCGCCCCCAGAGCAGGTTTTTTTATATCTTTGGTCAGGCTTTAACCTTTTAACCGCCATGGTCTGAAATATAAGACTTAAGTACCAAATCGAGCTCACAACGCCGCTGTCTCATAAATAAGACTTATGTTTTGACTGATTGATATAGATTTTGTTTTTATGGCTGGCGGTGGGAGCAATTTGTTAGAAAATTTGGCGGTTAGAAGGTTAAATGAAACTAAATGAGTACAGTACCTACAATCGAAATATAAATGTAATATTTACCAAATGGCGAACAGACGTCTCATCGTCACAGCGGCGCCTTATATCACTGATGTTTAGTATAAGAGAGATAGTATAGGTTTATCAATGGGACTATTCTGAACTCCCCAATTGGTTCAATTTTAAATTGCTGCTATTAGACCGTATATATTATTTTGTACTTTATGGTTATAATAAAAACCCATGGTCCAAGAAAACAAGGTCTAACAATTAGACCACGTGACTGACACAAGCCTACGTCCGCAAAAACAGCTGAATGGATTTTAATGAAATTTTATACATCAGAATAACACATAGGCTACTTTTTACCGCGGGAAAGGGGCGAAAAGCTAGTCATTATACTCGTTTAATAACAATGACAGTCATCCTTTTTTGGTTGTATTAGTTTAATTCAAAGGATTTTGACTTTCTAAGGATTGATACTTGTGTTTGACATGTAATCAATTATTTGTTACTTACGTAGGATATAAATGAACCGTTGATCTTACTATGTACGCCCCAAATACTGTAATCATTTTTACAATGCATGTGCTCGAAAAGAGCGTATTCTAAGCAGCCAAATAGTGCGGAAAGTAGCACTTTTCCGCACTAGTGCTTTTTACTTTTCAGTTTTTTTTTAATTTTTGCTCAGGTTGTCATTCAGCCAGTCAACCAACAGCCAAAACAATTACTGATTTACATTTGTTACGAATATAAAGGGAACAATAAAAATAACAATTCAATAAACGGGTTTATAATTAGTATATTACTTTAGAAATTGATTTTTATTGATAAATTACGTTCAAATATTAATTAAAAATTTGCGTGGCAGAACACGTCATTTTACTCATGCCTATTCGACGAGGTAGCCTTGCACATGCGCGCGCAGCGCAGTAAATAATAATTTCAGCGCGCATGTGTTTAAGAAGCCCGCCATTTTATAGGTTCGCCTTTATAATTTAACTGTATTTTTTTTCTTGCACAATGCATTTTAAAATCTTGTATGATATATATATTCTTTATTGCACAACAAAACAAACATACATTTCATACTTAAAGCTAGTGTACAAAGGCGAGCTTATCTCTATAAGAGATCTCTTCCAGCCAACCTGCAAGATGGTGGAAAAGGAGATAACTGAGTAGGCACAGAATTGTGCAATTATTAAGAAAAAAAAAAAGAAAAACTAAAGATACACTCCCAACTAAATACTGATACACGTGCGTAAGATGATTTCCGACTCGTGTCGGCTTATACACTCGCTCGCTTTGCTCGCTCGTGAATAAAATGACACTCATCGGAAATCACATACTTTCCGCACTAGTAGCATAAATATCTATTCTGTTGTTCTGATGAAATAACGAAATTATAATACATGAGAACAAAAAGACAACAGTCAACTTTTAGCTCGGACGAATGCATAAAACTAATATTTAAATCAACAAATTAGTTCTGGAGTTACCGTTCTTCGAGCGAACAAACTTACTTATACTCGTACCTACGCGCTTTACAAAAAATAGCGGGAACATTCTAAACATTTCAATGTTTAAACGATTTCAGCACCAGAATATACCCGCTTGTCAAACGTACGATGCACTAGCATTGGGTTACATTTTTAAACATAACCTGTCCCAGTTGAAAAACCTAACAAAGCGATGTTATCATAATAGTTGCACATTATAACAATATGCCATGTGTCGAATGTCGACCGACTTTCTAACCGTTGTTCCTGTACCAGATGCCTTAAGTACCAGATAACAGCATACCACATTCCTAGTATAGTATCAGATTCCCAAAATATCAGAATTTGTACAGTCAACGTCCTGCACGTGTCGTTAACAGCTCATAATATACTTATGTTTGACGACCTCGTAGCCTAGTTGGTAGTACGTCTGCCTACGAAGCACAAGGTCGCGGGTTCGAATCCCGCCCAGGGCAAACATTCGTGTGATGAGCACTTGTGTTTGCCTTGTGTCTGGATGTTGTATATTTATATATGTATGTATGTATATCAGCTGTCTGACACCCATAGTACAGGCTCTGCCTAGTTTGGGGTCAGATGGCCGTGTGTGAGATGTCCCACATAATATTTAATTTAATTATTTAATGTTTAATTTAATTTAATTTAATAATATTTAATTTAATGTCCCCACCGAAGGTCAAGTCCGGTGAAGCTTGATTGGTCGTACCTTTCGACTCAAGCATAAGTCAATTCAAAATAAAAATAAAAACTCACTATTCACTAAAGCACTAAAAATAGAAGCGTTAAATAATTTCGTTGGGCTTGTACGGAGACTTGGTGGTACAATTGGTAGTGCCTGTGTGGCCCGGATAGCCAAAGAGATGCAGGTTCAAGTCCCTGTCCAAGCTCATTGATTTTTCGCTTCGATTAAAAAGATGTAGGTAGTAGACAGACGACATTTGTTGAAAAAAGGAAAAAAACATTTCCTTTTAGTTAGTTTGTTGAGTTGTCTTTTCCACCACGTTTGATTTGGAGATGATTTTTCACGCGAGGAAAAAAATGTTCTTAAATATTGCAAATTTTGGGCCCACTCTTAAGTGTTTATATTGATTTCAGTCTGATTCTTAAGTGTCAGTTTATCGTAATCAATACAATTTTGATCTGTAGTATTTTATCCTTATCTGTTATGGGAAGATAAAAAACATGTTATGTTTAACAATGCTCTCGTAAACCCACATAACATATTACTATGATGTTAGCAATAATTTGTGTTATTTTTTAACTTTCAGGTCAGGAAATCACGGAAGGGAACTTAAGCAACTTTTACTGCCGCCCTACTGATTTTCCCGTAGGAATGAAGCATTTTCCCGCGGCAAAAGGTAGCCTATGTTACTAAGGGTGAATGTAGCTATCTAATGGTGAAAGATTTTTTGAAATCGATTCAGTAGTTTTTGAGATTATTCATTGCAAACATACACACACAAAAATATAAATCTTTCCTCTTTATAATATTAGTATGACAATGAAGTAATTATTAAGAAAAGTTTTTGTAATTATTATAAGCTAACAGATTACATTTGAAATCGAAGCAAAAATGAAAAATATTCAGCTCAGGCGAGGACTCGAACTTGCATCCGAACCCAATTTTTTAAATATAATTCGATTTAAAATAATAATATAACGTAATTTAATGATAAAAAAGTCAGATAAAATCCAAAACTCTATTCACCATAAGTATAAATTCACGAACAATAAAGAACAAGCAAAGAAATAGAAATTTCAAAAACTGCCGGTTTCCGCCAATGAATTATTGCGGCTATCCAAACTTATATCTGTAAATAGGAAACAAAATAATTATAACTTTAAATAAAAAAAAATGATGACCCACTTTGGCGGAACAGAGGAGCTAAGTACTCTTGACGGCGATTCCGATCGGTCGACATTGATATAGGGCTCTTCGTACTCTCGAATGCCACATTAGCGCCACCTTGATTGGGCGGACATCAAATAAAAAAAACAAAAATCAAAAATATTTATTTACTTTTACCACAATTTCTCGTGGCAGGGTCCTTCTTTAAGCATAGGAATGCCTGTGGCAGAAGGGCCCGTTCTTCTTTATCTTAGAGTTAATAAGTAGGTACATTGAACAATAATGTAATGTAATAAAATGTAATGTTGTTGTGTGTGTGTGTTGAGTGAACTAAATGAAATCGGACATTTGTCAACTCTTGGCGGGCAGATTTTCAAGAGTAGTGGTCTAAAATTGACTTTGGTATTGCATTGGGTTGAAATCGGGATCGATATTGATTTCAAGAGTAGAGCCTCGGTAGCGTAGCCTCCAAGAGTGTCAAACATATTATTAAAGTGAGCAAAACGCAAGGCGATAGTTCCTTTACAGGCTACGTTCATTTAGATCCTTGTCGGTCTGTAAAGCGAAGTGGGAACAATCTGTACGGCGTAGACCTTCCGTAGACCACTGCTACGGCGTAGCAATTACGTAGCAGGAGCTACGAAATATAGTATCACTTGGTTATATGTATCAGTACAGTCCGTGTCGGATCTAAATGAGCGTGTCCTCAGAATGACAAACATGTAGTGAGCAACACACAAGGTGTTGGTTCCTCTTCTACAGATTACGTCCGTTCAGATCCTTGTCAGACTGTACTCTTTTTCCTAATAGGGTGAGCAGAGCCCAACAGAAACAAATAATCTGAAATGTGTTATGACGGTTGTAAGATTTATTCTAGATAGTTACTAATTATAATAACTTACTATCGTTAGACAAGTACCGGCGTATAAGAAGGTTGACCTCTCCTTTCTGAAAACAATTTAGATTTTTTTAAACTCAATAAGTATCCACAAGTAAGTATAAATTTGTCCCACACGATGTCAAAATCTTTTCTACGTCAGGATGAATTTTAATGTTTAATTCACTGTGCATAAATTATTATTTCTCAACCAGAAAACACAATAGCAGCACAAAGCTACAAAAGAAAAAAGAACTACCTTGAGTTCACAATTCAAAAGCATATAACCAATAGGGTTTAAAATTGCATTCACGATTAAATGCAGAAGTAAGCAGTATTCACCACAACATCACTACAACTTCAAAGCATTATTTACCTTAATTCTCAGTTCTGGTTTCCTGAAGTGTCTTTGTGGGTGTTTAGATTTCTTGACACCCTTGGTTTGTAGACCTTTTGGTTGAGACCCAGTATTGCTTTTATTTGGATATCTAAAACAAACAGAATATTACAAATGGGTACCTGACCTGACCGCTCGCGGATACGACCGCGTATATTTTCGATTTTTCCCGTGGGAATAACATTCTTTCCTCTGCACGGTTCAATATGTATTTTTTAATGATATTTATTTAGGCACCTTAGCCCTGTCTCAACCCCTAGCGGTGTTTAATGTACGTTTATTCGACACTCTTACGTTGAAGGAAACCTGCACACACCTGTAGTTGTGTATGCAGTTGAACAACCCACACTGTGGGTGGTCGACTAAGGCCTATTCACCCTGATTTCAGGGTAAACTCAAGCCCTGTTAACGGGACTATCTAATTTACGAACTCAAACTTTCAAAAGCAATTTACCGCCCACGACTTTGGGTCACGGATTTACCAAATTTGAACTAAACCTGCCCAGAATAACGAGGAAACTGGCAGTGATACACTGACAGACAAACAACTAACCCTAAAAAAAGAAGAAAATTATCTGTACAAAATTAAATATCGCTAGTTGTCGTTACCTTGCTTTTCTATAAGCGCTAGATGAAGGCACGTGGTGGCTTTTAGTTTCAGCCGTCCAAACTTGTTCCATAAAAGGATTAAACTAGCATGAAAATAAAAATGGTATTAAAAAATGCAACGAGGGTAAAGTAAGTAAACGTCAAAATTTATTCATCATGGGTTTTTTTTAAACACAGAAGTTAATTTATCTTTATCTTTAAACTTTTGAGACACGCATACAAGATCAATTTAATTCTATTCTGGTTAGATTGGTAAAGTTTGTCAAAAAAGTACTGAATAGATAAAAAACACGTATAAAAACAAGGTACGAAAGAGATTTTAGAAACTTTATTATATCACTAAATTGGCACAACTCCCTATACAATAGTCATGCGAGTAATCATAAATCTTTATTTTGTAAAAGCGTTACTATTGAAATTTATTTTTTTGTTCAATGGGACTGGTACTTACAGAATTCTGTGTGTATTCCTCGGTACGTTTCATTTTGCAGTCTGTCAAATAAAATATGCTCATGTAAAAATAACACAAGATATAAATAAATAAGAGTTCTTATTTTTGAACTGATCAAAATACTTAGTAGTTCTGTCAATATGTCGCGTTTGACAGCTTCTCGAGCCTGTCGCTACTTACATAGTAGACTACTGAAGAAATGTTTATAATCCATATTTGTTATTTTAGTTTAGTTAAAGCAAATCCTGCTTTAACTAAAAACAGTACCTAGTCATAACCGCTACGGCTACGATTTGGCTACGACGACGACGTAGCAATTCGTAGAGGGCCTACTACAAACAGCTACAATAGGAATCAGAATTAACAGCAATGTCCATTTTTTTACTATCTCCCTAGTTTTATCGTAACGTTAGGGTTAAGACTTAGGGCTAGGGCTTTTCTCGTGTTAAATATACTCGTAGATATCGACAAAAACAAACAATAACAAACAAACGACTTGAAAAAATTCACGGGGGTGAGGCATGAGCGCGGAGACTGTATAATAATATATTTTAATGTGATAAAAATGTATTTGATTAAAACTTACTCCTTTTTTGAAGTACACGTCGGCGTTTTGTATATCTTCGGTCTAAAGGATAACGCTGAAATAAATGATATGCAAAATCAATATTTTTTGGGATAGATAAGAGTGTTGATGGTGTAGTATTTAAAACATCCATTTCTCATTCGAAAAGCATCTATTTAGATCCCAGCAAATTAATCAAGTTGTGATAGTAAAAGTTTATGTGGAGTTCATTAGATGTGAAATATAGAATCACTTAACACGTTTACGGACATAACGTGGATAGCCTTAAGATTGGTGGATTGCAATGCAAGGCGACAACACGGCTACAGCCGTTTTGTTAAAATGTGTATAAAACGCTGCTCCGTCCGTGGCCGGTAATTTTTCATACAATAACAAGCACGGCAAGATCTAGTGTCACAGCACGTTCCACTTTTAGTTTGCTAGTGTCACAGGAAAAGCTCACAACATATTGTATTTTGGAACCTACCCCCTCCCGTTGTGTGCCTATTTGACACTCCGCCTGTAGCCGTCGGCGCATCATAGTTTCAGGCCGGTATTGCCATATCATAAAATTGCCATATCATAAAATACAATGTTCGACTTGTATGACAGCCCGCCTGTTGCCGTTGTATGAAAATGTATGTGTCGTATTAAACATTTTTGACTGGACGATATGTCCGTGAACGTGTTAAGAAATAAAACTGCTTATACTTACTTCTGCGTTATTTGATGGCATCGGGTGATATTTGTTTGAAAATAACTCGTTGTAGTATCTTTGAGACTGCAAAATTAAACAAATAAATAATTGTATACATGTCATACATACACGGTCATTTGACCCAAACTAGACCCCTACGTAGTAAGTGGACAGATTCTCATCTGGACAGATATAAACGATGATTTAAACACATACTTCTATTTACAGGGTCTTCCCATAAAAAAAGCTTACACCACATTGAGCGCTTGTCTAAAAAATCTTTCAAAGAATAAAGTGTTGTGCAGACAGCGGAGCCGTTTAAGTGCAGAATGTCCATTTTGCAAAATGTCCAAAGTAGATAAGAATATAAAATAGAATAATACTTTATTGTACACCAAGAATGACAAAGAAGAAAAAGTAGCTAACCAAACAAATTTTTGCCCAAGGTAGGCTTTGAACCCACGACCCTGTGCTTTGAAAGCAGGCGTGTCGACAGCTGAGCATAGGTCTCAACCTATATACGTCTTTTAGTTCGATCTTCGGCCGCACTCACCCAGCTGCCGCCAGCCACTTAACAGGTTCCCTGTACCCACACAAGAGGTACTTTTGACCTCCCAATGTTCATCGTGTTTTTTTTTGTCATTCTCTACACGTTCCGATACTAAAAACCTATTTTTTACGGCTGCGTCCATAAAAAATACATCATCCATAAATTCATGAACTTCATGAACTTCATGAAAATGGTACAAAAAATTGCTTTTGAACCAAATGTGATTCATAAGACAAGGAACCTGGGGTCACATGGGGTCCATAAATTGCACAGCCATCCTTTAAAAATAATAACTTAAGGAATAATATATTTTTGAATAATCCGGTTGGGAGAATTGAAAACGGAGTGCTGTAGGATATATAAAATACTAGCTTTCCACCCCGCGGCTCCGCCCGCGTTAACAGCTTTTCCCGTGGGAATGAGGTATTTTCCCGTGGTAAAAGGTAGCCTATGTGTTAATTTAAGTTGTCAGCTAACTCCATACCGAATTTCATTAAAATTGCTTCAGCCGTTTAGACGTGAAGATAACAAACACTCACAAACTGTGATGTGATTGCCTAGAGGTCTTTACTACTGTAAAAAATTTACAAATATCCCTTTTCGTTTCATTACATTTATTTATCATACCTCTAATAGATATCGGGATGGCGACATCAAATTTAGGTGAGTATGTACTGAAAAAAACAAAAAGTTATATTTAGAGGATAAAACAGTCGGAAAATATAAATACATACTTTAATAAAATAAATTCATCATTAGCATATTTTCAGTTCACATTCCCACCGAGGCGTTTGAACCTATCCTGAATTAAGATCAGTCACTTTTTCTGGATAACGCAGGCACAGTGTGAATTGGTGAACGTTACTCGTACCTAACTATTAAATTTTATCGCTTGTGTTCTCACGATTTTATCCTTCACCGAAAATTAAAACAAGCAGTCAAATTTCGAATTGCTAATAGCGATTTTCGGATTTAGCGATGTCAAATCAAAGGATCAGGAAAAAGCTAACCAACTTTTTACATCAAATGCTTCTGACCTCAAAAATTAGAGCGTAATTTCAATTTCTTTCAGACTAAATTGTAAATCAGACTCACACGATGGTATAATCTGTGCTCTGCTGCTGAAAGTGACAATCCTCCCTTCTGTGCCAACAGCCCTGTTCTTCAGGATCTTCTTCCTTGGATTCTGTCTCTCCTGACCAGGATTCTTCGAAAGCGATATCGCTTGGAAAAAACAAGGGTTTTAGTTCAACTACTAATCTTCTACAAAACACTAGTCTAGGATTTTGTGGGTTGTTCTCAACCGTTAACTGAACATTTCTTTCAGTATTTGGTGAGCTTATACTTACACCCTGTTTAATATTCCTCAATTATGGTTATTGCGCTTTTCCTTAATCTGACAGAATGTTTTTTTAATGTTTCTTATGTAAAGAAAGATCAGATCCATTGTATACCTACCCTGAAATACTCGTATCCTGAATACTTCCAAACAGGTTACATCACAAAATTAGTTCCTATACATTCCATCTGTGTTTTTTTCGCTCAACCGTTAGTTGCCTCTTAACTATCCCTATTTATTTCTAACAGAAGAGCAAAGATGCTAATAATTAAAGGAAAAGTAGAACCAAGGAGAAAGAGAAGATGACCAACGGACCAATTAAGGTGGAATAGATGCAGTGTCGTATCAGGGAGTCAAACAGAAAACGGAGAATAGAATGGAATGGCATAGACTCCACGGACATAATCACGGCTCTTAAATTCGATGATGATGATGATGATGATGATGATGATGAAATAAGGTAAAATGATCCGTACTCTTAGCCTTCCTCTCTAGTATAGGGCTCCACCAATCTTCAGTGACCGTGCTCACGTCACGAAGCCTGGTTGACTCCGTGCAAGTGCCCTGGTTTGACTTGGTTACCACGCTCAGTCTTAGTTTTCTATTCTTTTGTCGCCTAAAAAAATAACAACAAAATCCCGATAGTAATTCCCAAGATACAAGTAACACTTACTCTGATTCATACCTTAAAAATCGCTGACAAGATTTGCATAAAATTGGGAGTTCCCTAGGTTGTAGTAAACGTAAGTCAATAAAATGGCCGAAATCCGTCCCATATTTTTGGAGATATGCGCGAAAAAACACGAGCCCAAAAAACCCAATTTGTTTAGGACGTTGCAAGCAACTTCACCTGTCTGTCCGAAAAAAAAGAAAATCTATGATTCGGAAGCCACAAAAAGCTGCTAGTGCCAGCAACTATCTTTAAATGTAGCCACGTCAGAAGCCTTAGGAAGCTCAATTATTCTGACACCAGGGTTTATAAAGTAGGTTAACATAAAAACCTACACGATAAGTAATCAATTGGATACCTGGGCGGTTCATATTCCCAATTAGCCATCTGAAACACTGCGGTATCAGTAGTCTTGGTATCTTCACTGTCAGTCTTAAATAGGTCCTTATCCGCCTTCCTTCTAGAAGATGCAACCATCTTGGACTCTTCTGAATCAGTTACAGAGCATTGTACATCGTATTTAGAATTGGAGCAGTTTTCACATTCAATTGAGGGTATACTTTGCAATATGCCAAGACTCGAAGTGGTTTCGCTTGAAGAATGCGCTCCGCAGTGAGCTGTGAATGAATGAATTATTTATTTGCTTGAATATGAAATTCCGGGTTTGTGAGAATTTGCCCAGTTTTTTATGACATTGTAAGCTGAATCAAAACGCTAAACTTAAGTGACAATGGGCTGAGCTCATTGCG
Source organism: Teleiodes luculella (assembly GCA_948473455.1). Taxonomy (NCBI): domain Eukaryota; kingdom Metazoa; phylum Arthropoda; class Insecta; order Lepidoptera; family Gelechiidae; genus Teleiodes; species Teleiodes luculella. The sequence goes on from OX419604.1 coordinate 9,504,870, forward strand.
CGTAGAATCGACAGCCGACCACGCGCCGGAAGACGACGTTTGGGTAAGCCCCCAGGTAAGTTTGGATAAGTCTACCTCGTGGGTAGACCGACGATCGGGTGAGGGTCGCGGGCAGCGCAGGACCGATCATTGTGGAGATCCTTGGGGGAGGTCTTTGTCCAGCAGTGGAAGTTTTTCGGCTGAGGTGAAGCTGAATGACCTGATTGAAAAGAAAGATTATTCCGTACTTGTTTGTCACGTGTCTTGTTAGTCCCGGCTACTACCTAGTTACGAATGTAAGTCCTTACACAAGCCATGAATGTCTTATTACAACTTATCCAGTTTAATAGTTCTGACACCAGGGTTTGTGAGGTAGGTTAATCTCGAAACCGACACGATAAGCAATCAGATAATACCTGTGAGTGAATATAGTATTATTAAATCTCCGGTACATCTTGAAAAAATATGACAAACACTTACGACATATATTTTTCTTGTCCGTTAATCTATCCGCTGGTCTATGCTGTATCTTCAATGGATGGCTTTGACCTTTATGAAATATAATATAAGTGGGTATAAGAAACTGTCACAGATAGAATAGAGAAGATTAAATTGGAGAAGAATGGGGAAAAGATAAAGTGGAATACAGAGGAATACGTAGAAGAACTAGATTTAAGTGTTTTTAAAATTCGGAAAGTTCGATATGGACTCTTACTTATTTTATATGTTCTGTCTATATTTTTCAGCTCTTGAATCTTTTTGACCTTATTCTTTTGTAACATTTCGAAGCGATGAATATCTGTAACATGCAAATTATTATAATTTCGGTAGGTATAAGATTTCATAGAATATGACAGGATACATAAAACCCATTATAGTAATCATCATCAGCAAGAGAAAAATTAAAATATCTTCTTTTTCTTCATCATATCCCTGGTAGTTAGTGTATGAGAGACATTTTTAATTTAATAATCTTACCTGACGGAACGTTGTCCTGAACATCGTCCTTTATTTCACTATGTTGGTCTATATAGCATTGCACTCCAAGATGTTGCAATTCTAAAAATATAAACTTTTAATTAGTTTTGCAGCTTGAAAATAAAATCAGTACCGACCTACTGTCCCTACAGAAGACTCACTTAGCAACATAATTCAAAACAATAGCCACTCTAGCTCCGTTACAATAAAGTGCAATTCAGATCGCCTAGCACTAACTAAAACACGAAGAAGCTGCCTCCTTTTCTATCTTGTATTGCGTCGATACGCGCCTCTCTACTAACACGTCTAGTTCCCTATCTAACACCTATCTCCCGGGATGGTGTATCTCTCTCTCTCTTCTAAACTAAGGAGTTAGACACGCCTGCTGTTGTCTAGTTATCCTATTTTTATGACCCTGTCTATGAGATAGTACAGCCTGATTCAGAATTAGCCTGGCAAAAACCTACAAAGCGTAAGTATGTCGTTAAAATTGTGAAAAAAAAAACATTTGTGGCGCAGCTAGGTAGCAATCTTTGCAGCTGACTGTACGCCTAACATAGCTTCCAGTATTTTTATCTGTTAGACTTCGTAATTGGCTATATAAATTAATATGATGACTGTGAAGTTTACTTTTTGGATAAATTAATAAACAGTTTTGTAAAATCTTACTTTGAACTTTTTTGCGCTTAACCTATAAAAACAAATCTAACCATTATTCGCCGTCATAGTACACTTTTCGACATCAGACTTCTGTGCATTATAGTGCATAGTGCATGCGTTAGTACAGACGGGTTTCTTGCACTTTTTCCCTTGGTAAAAGGTAGCAGCGTTGCGACAGCTGTAAGTGTACTGAGTGGCACCATTCCGCATCCTGGTCACGGCATCAACACCAACCTCTAATACAGGATAAATTGATAAATTTTATTTCAATAAACTTAAACAAAAACACAGAATATGGTATAATATAAAACAATTGGACTAAAATATAACACGATGCCTAAACTAAGACCACTGCTGGGCAAAGCCTCCCTAATCTTCTTCCACTCTTTCTAATCTTGAGCTATCTCCCACCATAATGTCAATAAGCATTTAAGTTGATTATTTTTATAAGATTGAGGAGAGATTAGCCGAATGCCTAAGGCCACAGGCATTAGGCCTGCGTCAGTATTTTTTCCCGTGGTATTTCCCCGCGTGTCAATAATAAAATCTTTATATTTATAAATGCGATTGAAATCACCAAATCTAAACCGAAAAACTGGTCTACGGATATATTTTTGTGCAATTAAGCAAAAAAGCTACCACTATGCGTTAGACCTATAGCATAAAATTGATATTAGATCTATTGAAAAAGAAACATAAATCATCAATCAATAATTAAAATTTTAAATTTCGTTCCATTTCACGCACTTAAAAAAATATTATCTCGTTAAAAATAACGACTTTTTATCAAAAACTGAATCACCTTTCATAATTTCAGCCGAAAGACGTCCGCTGCTGAACACGTAATCACGGTTACAATTATTATATATAGTTGAATGCAAGTTCGCAAATCTGTGAACATACCTCTAAACATGTCACTATGTTGGGACATCGATTGTGCAGCTTCTTTCAGAGCGTACGCTTGAGTAGTCTGGTCATAAATGGGCACCGTCTCACCATATTGGCAATAGCTGGAATAAATAATGTACATTTAACAGCTCATGTAGTATGATGTCCCAACTGAGGGACTCGAGCCTATACAATACAATACAATATAGGTACTTTATTGACAAAACACACAATATACAGAAATCTCTTGCAAAAGATATTCAAAATGGCGCAAGTGTTCGGAATGCGTTGACTTGACTGTATGAGGTGTTCTAGGTTGTAAGTGACAAATTTTAAATTGAAATTACTCACTTATTTTGAACTTGAGGGAACACTCCAACTACTGCATCCACTGAAAAACGAAATAACAGAATAATTGGTACAGTTAAGAGCACGCTTAACTTAGCTCCATTGAAAAGCGTGAACGTGTTCAGTTTACCTTGCACTTGATTGTACTTAATGGGGTTCATAAAGAATCACATTTTTGTTCATCGTTGCCTTACATTTCATAATCATCATCATTTCAGCCAGTAGACATCCTCAGCTGGACAAAGGCCTCTCCCCAATGTCCACAACGATCGGTCCCGCGCTGCCCGCATCCAGCGGCTTCCCGCGACTCTCACCAGATCGTCGGTCCACCTTGTAGGGGGCTTGCTCACGCGTCTTCCGGCGCGTGGCCGCAATTCAGGAACCTTTTTTCCCCAACGGCCATCGGATCTACGTGCAATGTGCCCCGCCCACTGCCACTTAAGTTTCGCTATTCCTCGGGCTATGTCGGTGACTCTGATTCGCCTGCGGATCTCATCATTCCTGATTGGATCACGCAAAGAAACTCCAAGCATAGCCCTCTCCATCGCTCTCTGGGTGCCTTACATTTATTAAAAGTTCTGCCCGCCCCGTTAGCAAAATGAATGTATTTTTCATGTTTATATGTGTTATTTATTAGACATAGAACCTACTCACTTTTAAGAGCACTTCGTATATCTTGACTACTCGTTCTACGCTGCCTTTTTTTCTCGCGATGAATTTGACACCATCTCACAATCATAGTGAAAGGATTGTAGCATCTAAAAATCAATTTTAAAAGTGAAATACCTACGCAAGGAGCCAAGGATGTTTTATCAAAAGTAAGAAATATTTTATTTGTTTTGGACATTAGGTACAACACAAAAATCTACAAACAAAAATACAACATAAAACAATAATCACGTAACTATAATTTAGGTACAGAAGCCAGCACATGCGGTTGGAAATTCACCCCTACCGTTATGGAATATGGGCGTTCTCAAGGTCAACATGTCCAGCCGCATGTGCTGACTACTGACTGTAGAAAAGTTTTAAAGACATTCATTAAAATCATTAATACTTTTCAATGGTTTGATCAGCCACAACCTATTGGGATAACCTTGGCATTTGACGAACTATATCTTATTTTCTTCTACTTTATAAGCCCAGTGCTGAGTATAGTCCTCTCCTCTGTTGCGCCACTCTTCACGATCCTGTGCCATCCGCATCCAGCAAAATACAACAGACTTGGCATATCGTTGGACCATCGGGATGGTGGTCTACCTGCCTATTACTCTTCTGGCGCTACCACTCGGTAACTGCTTTGGTCCACCGGCTATCATAACATTTAGCCACAAATTGTAAACTTAATGACGTTTCTTACCTTTCATATTTAGCACTTGCATTATTTCCAACACTCTTAGATGCTCCTCTAACTTTTTTAGATCTTTGTTTCGGTGCTATGTTGCTTATTGCTGCTACTTTGGACGTCTCTTCAACACTTGATTTGAAAGACGTTGGATCTAAAATTATATCAAACTCATAATTATTAGAATCACGGTTTACACTTGATTGGTTCATCTACTAATGTTGAAAAGGAAAAAGGTACCAAAAAGTACAGGTATTTAAAAAAAAACTAATTGTATTTTCGAAATAAAAGCGCATTATTTCCTAGTCTTTGACTAGTCAAATCCAAGGATAGTACTTATGAAATAATATCTTTGGTCAAATCCGCTTATTTAAAATTCAATCCTTATTTATTTATTTATTTATTTATTTATTTATTTATTTATTTACATATACATATTGAATACAAATAAAAAGAAAACAATTATTATTATATTTTATTATTTATTTTATTCAACCACTGACCCGTTGTTTGCGCCTTGGCATCTTCGACGGATATTTTTACTTCAATTTCTTTCCCTTTAGCTTCTTTGTCTGTCTGTAAAGAAGTTATTACTGAAATAAGTTTATTTATTTCACATATTTTATATATCATCTCATTATTTTATCATATTGAAAGTTTGATGCTACAAAAAACTACTTAAGGGGCTCCCCTATGCTAAGTGGCGCCGCCATCCGTTAAAAAATAATAACTCGCGAAGTATACATTTTTTATAAAATCCGGACGGTCATTTTAAAGATTTGGTGCTATAGTATATATAGCGGCCATAAACTGTATTTATTATAGTCCGCTGTAGTTACAGATAGAAAATTTGCTAAAAACGACCACTTTTGGCAAATTTTCTATCTGTAACTTCATCGAACTCAAACTAACAGAGTTGATGGCTTCTATATATCCTAAAACACCAAATCTTTAAAATGACCGTCCGGATTTTATAAAAAATGTATACCTCGCGAGTTATTATTTTTTAACGGATGGCGGCGCCACTTAGCATAGGGGAGCCCCTTAATAACTGTATTTATAATTTGTCATTTTATCTAATGAGCAGTTCTACAAAAGGGCCCAGATTTTCACAATTCGGTGGGTAAATTAATATTTGGGTTTCATCAATAGTTTGATAACAAAGATCGAAGTTTATTCTAACTTGAGTCTAATGACGACATTTAGCACCAGATATTGTGAAGTGGTTTATGTTAAAGGTCAGTCACCGAATTGAGACAGCACCGAATTCAGAAAACTAGTCACCGAATTCAGAAACGGCTTAGGAAATATAGAAAATGAACGACTAAATTTGTTATCTTATCTTACTTAGCATACACTGTCCCAGTGCTGGGCAAAGGGTCTCCCTCTTTTTCTTCAACAGTTTCCTATCCTAAGTGAATTCTGGCCAGTCCCCCAAGGAGCTGTCCAGTTCATCCCGCCATCTCCTGCGCGGCCATTCACCTCTACGTCTGTTGATCGGTGGGTGCCAAAACGTAATTTATTTGGCTCATTGGTCTTGTGGCACGCAGCAGACGTGTCCGGCCCAGTCCCACTTAAGTTTGGCAGCGTTTGACCTTTGTGGCGCGTGGCCGCCATTCAAGAACCTTTTTTCCCCAACCGCCATCGGTTCTACGTGCAATGTGCCCCGCCCACTGCCACTTAAGTTTCGCAATTCTTCGGGCTATGTAGGTGACTCTGGTTCGCCTGCGGATCTCATCCTTCCTGATTCGATCACGCAAGTAAACTCCAAGCATAGCCTTCTCCTGACTCTGACTCTGACTCTGAGCCTTCTTATGAGACCCATCGTAAGCGACCACGTCTCAGATCCGTAAGTCATCACTGGCAACACACATAGGTCAAATACTTTAGACTTAAGATACTGCCGTATTTGGGACAAAAAGATTCCCAAATTACGCAGCTTTTAGAACGCTGCCCAGCCAAGTTGGTTTCGATGATTGACCTCGTTTTTGAAGTTAGATCTACCTAACTGGACTGTTTGTCCCAGGTAGACGTAATGGTCTACAACTTCGAGAACAGAGTCCTCAACTTTTATTGGAGTGGGTACTACATGGGCGTTCGAAAATACTTTTGCTTTCTCCATGTTCATCATCAGACCCACTTGTTGGGAAATCTATTGAGGGCATTGAGTATTGTGCCGAGGTCTTTCAAGGTCTCAGAAATCACTACGATATCGTCGGCAAACCGTATGTGAGTGATTTACTGCCATTGATATTGATGCCATGTCCTTTCCAGTCCAGAAGCTTAAAGACATCCTCCAGTACAGTGGTGAACAGTTTCGAAAAAAAAAAACATCTCCCCGTCTCACACCTCGCTGCAGCTGGATTGGTCTGGAGTCCTGATCCTGGAGTCGGGCTGATATAGTGGCTTTCTCGTACAAACACTTCAGCGCCTCGATTTACCAGTAGTCAATTTGGCACCTCTGAAGAGACTGCAGCACTGCCCAAGTCTCAATCAAATCGTAGGCTTTCTCATAGACCACGAACGCTAAGCATAGTGCAGCTTACCGGAGGTTGCGTCACGTTTTTTCGGTGCCCATACCGCAGAGCCTAAAGACGAAAGTCTTTGACCAGGTACGTCCTATCCTACCTGTGGTGGTGCTAAAACGTGGACACTGACTGTGGGACTAGTCCACAAATTTAAAGTTGCTCAGCGAGTTATGAAGAAGAATAAGCTCGGAGTCTCTCTAATGGATAAAATCCGGAACAAGGAAATCCGTCGGAGAATCAAGGTAACCGGCATAGCCACTTGAATAAGCAAACTGAAGTGGCAGTGGGCTGGTCAGGTTTATCGCAGAACCGATAATCGCTGGAGTAACCGGCATCTGCAGTGGAGATCACGTCTAGGAAAACGAAATGTAGGACGCACCTCAGCTAGATGGAGTGACGATCTGCAGAAAGTGGCTGGCAGCAGGTGAATACGTACAGCCAAAGATTGGGCCAAATGGCGGGCCTAATGATGATGATGATTATATATATAGATTGAGCATTGTGCCGAGCTCCTCCAAGGTCTCAGCCATGACTACGATATCGTCGACAAACCTAAGGTGAGTGATGTACTCGCCATTGATATTGATGCCATGTCCTTTCCAGTCCAGAAGCTTAAAGATATCCTCCAGTACAGTGGGAAACAGTTTCGAAAAAAAACGTTTCCCTGTCTCACACCTCGCTGCAGCTGGATTGGTCTGGAGTTCTGATCCTGGAGTCGGACTGACATAGTGGCTTTCTCGTACAAACACTTCATTACTTCAATATACCGGTAGTCAATTTGGCACCTCTGAAGAGACTGTAGCACTGCCCAAGTCTCAAACTCCCAGATACAAGGCAAACACAAGTGCTGACCACACGTATGTTTACCCTGGGCTGGGTTCGAACCCGCGACCCTTAGGTTTGAAGGCAGGTGCACTACTGAATAGGCTACGGGGCCACAATAATACATACGTATAGCACAATTCATAACATTATTGAAAAATTCTGAATTTAGTGTAAGATTTCTGAATTCCGTGCACCACTTTACAGGTAATTGAGATCCACGAAATTGAGAAAAAACCACATTTCATCAAATAACTTGTAAATGTTACAAATTAAAGTATTTTTTTCAAAACGTACTGGTAGATATCACTTAAATATTCAATAGATTTAGCTCAAATTTATTATAGAACTTCACAAACAAAATGAATTTCGTCCACAGTTTTCAGAAATTACCCGACCCCAAATTCTCGAAAGAATTTTGACTCCTCGAAAAATGCTCCTCAATGCAGCTATCCTCAAGTTCATACTGCTCAGACGCTCGGGCTCATCTGGTAGATTGCGGGAACCAGCTAGTGGAATTCGTACTTCGCGAAGTTCGTGATATAAGTAAATAAAACTATTTGGCACGGGATTGAGGCAGATGCTTCGGACAAAATTTAAATGTGTTATTGTGTCAAACTCCAATGATTTACAATAAATATTATTACTTATACGGCTTTGTTGTTTATCTCATGCTATGTGAACATTGGAATCATAATGAACTAGTTATTATTTAAAAAGTTATGAAGCAATAAAGAGTCATTTCTGGAAACCGGACACGCCATTTTAAGCCAAATTCTGCCCGTTTTTGAACTTTGAAATTTTTTTTTGGCGCCGTTTAAAACTTTCAGATCTTCCAAATATGCTCTCCATCAGGCCAATAGTCCTGTAAATATATGTGTTTTTTTTCGATAACGTAATGAGCTGTTAGAGGTCCTTTTTTCGATACAGTAGCTGATTCGCCTCTTCCCGTAGAAATGCCCTAATATTATCGTGACGTAGGTATTGTGTCTAAATCTACTTTGTTCAGGGAAAAATATATGTCTATTATATTATATGTTTGTAATATTGTCTCCTAATTTATTCTATAAAAATAATTATAATTATATTACAAACTAGAGAATAAAATTTGACAAATAAATTATTGAGTATAAAAATCTTACTTTCGTCTCAGTAAGTGAATCGTCCACGAAACTGCAAAAAAAAATATTGTTAGTTCCTTTACAGGCCACGTTCATTTAGATCCTTGTCGGCCTGTAAAGCGAAGTGGGAACAATCTCTACGGCGTAGCCCTTCCGTAGACCACCACTACGGCTGGCTAAACGCAACTACGTAGCAAGAGCTACGAAATGTAGTATCACTTAGTTAATACAGTTGTGGCGTATCAGTTCTTCTGCAGGTCACATTCATTCAAATCCTTGTCGGACTGTACAAATTACTAACCGAGACGGTTACGGTAGAGATACGAGACTATGCTACTTTAACTAAACAAAATATATTTAAAAAAAAATGTTGAGCCGTCTAGAACGCCTGCCTGATGTAAAACATCGAAAGTAAAGTTAGTTTGTGATTGCTTAAAGCAGTTTTACAGTGTAACGAAGTGTTTTGCAACCACATTTCCACCCATTTTCCATTTCATTATCGTCTAAATTCAAACATTCAATTTTGGAATTCCTTCGTCATTCATACGTCATCTACGTCCGTTTTTCTTCCCTTTGACGGTCGTATTTCTTCAAATAAGTGTATTTTTGTAAAGTTTAAGCTGCTTTAAACCGCCAAATGTATACCTGTTTCGTTTTCCATGAAAATAAATGTAAATAAACCAGTGCCAGGCAGCTCATTTCATTACTAGTGCGTAAACACTAGTCTTCAGCCTGACGGCTCGCCACGGTCGCCACGCCAATTATTCTTTTACCCCTCACCTGTAGATGTTTCACATCACAAAAAAATAAAAAATACTAAATATGTTTTACTTACTCTACATAAGGATCAAAATCTCTATTGCCGAGGGATCTGTAGTAGTCCAAACTGCGACTCATGGACATACCTTCGCCGTACTTTATAGATACCCCTCCATGATCAATCGATTGAGAACCTAAAATGCAATTATTACATTATAACCCTTAATTAATTTTAGTTTACATTTACACTTAAAAAGACTATCTACGCTCTTCGCTTTTTATTTATCGGGATTCATCAAGGCAGATTTTCGGTTGGAATGTGGAAAACTTTATGCCCTCCTTCGACCTCGCAAGTATGATGAAGCTTGATCCGTCGATTTTACTCCACAATCGTATAGATAAACTAGCTGTTCGCCCCGCGGCTCCGCCCGCTCTCAAGGATATGAAAAGTAGATGTTAGCCGATTCTCAGACCTACTGAATACGCTCACAAAATTTCATGAGGATCGGTCTAGCCGTTTCGGAGGAGTATGGGAACGAAAACTCTGACACGAAAATTTTATATATAAGATAAAGTGAGGAAACCTGCACACACCAGCGAAGTAATTCAAAGGTTGTGTGTGAATTTGACCAACCCACATTGGGCCAGCGTAGTCGACTAAGGCCTATTCGCACCCAGATTTCAGGGTAAGCTCGAGCCCCTCGATGGGGACATATACGAGTATTATGAGCTGTTATAAACGTATATTGGACTTACATGTTTCAGTCACTTTAGTTGCCACGTTGTAACCAATTGTACTTGCAATATTTGAATGTTTATCTTTAGCAGGAGCGAAGATTGATATGCCTTTCTGTCCTTTGTTTTTGCCTTTATTGGAAAAAAAGTAAATTTTGTGACATTCAATACCCTAGATTATTATTATTATTATTATTATTGGGATAGGATCGCTTTTCTTACCCATTACACTTAAAACATTAATTCTGCCGCCATATAAGGCAAAAGAACGCAACTGATTTTTTTCTTTCAAAATCAGTTGAACGAAGAAAAAAAAAGACCGATTTACTCAAAACTGTTTATGACGTTTACCAAATTTTTTGAAAATCTGTCATTTTTTGTTACGACGACGACACGGCAGAATTTTTAACTGCGGCTACAAGAATCCAAAATAAACCAGCAGGCGTTTAGAACTTTATTATAATATAATATACTTTTATACTCACACTTTTGCGATTTCTCTTTTAGCTTTAGAGCTTTTACTTTTTGTTTTTTGTTCTCTTTCGACTCTTTGTTCTTCTTTGACACTTTTTCTTGTTTTTTTAATCCATCTTCAATATTTTTCGGCGATACATCCTCGTGTTTACCATGATTTAATTCTTGAGAAACAAGTTTAAGTTTCTTAGATTTTTTTTCTTGTTTAGAATGTTTTTTGGGAGAAACATTTCTGTTATTGTTATCACCTGTTGCGTGAATGGTGTCTTCTACCTGAAAAATGATAAATCTATGTAAATCTGTGTAATAAAGTAGACTGCCATAGACTTTTTTTAACCCCCGAAAAAAAAGAGGGGTGTTATAAGTTTGAAGCTCCTAAACGAATGCGCCGATTTCGATCTAGTTTTTTTTTTGTTTTACAAGTTATCACAATCCAGAGTGTTCTTAACTATAATAAAAAAAGTTCTTCAGCCATTTGAGCTCAAGCAAGTAACGGTTTTGTGGCGGGGATATTAATTGTTTTAATTTAATGTTATTAGAATTTTTAAGCAGGTCAAGGTACCATGAATCATTGTGACAACATCGAATAAGCAGACCGACAACAATTTTTATATCTTTACATAGAGAACATCGAAATTGTAGTATTACATAACAAATTACTCACATCAGCCATTATTATTTTTCTGAACAGTGTTTTAGTTGCTTCAGTTTCTGCCTCCAACAGATCCTTCAAAACTTCATGTTTAATGTTCACATCGGTTTTCGACTCCTTACACCTTTTCTTCATCCAGTCTTGTTCAGAAAGATATGATGATATTCTGTATTTTCTAGTAGCTTCATTATCCTTCTTATATTTATAATTATTGGCCATGGCTTCTATACTCTCAACTTTTTTTCTTTTTCTATGATTAGATGTACCATATAGGACCGGCACATTATCGTTTCTGAAGTAATTGACAATTTTCACTGGGATTGGAAATATTCTTCCATTTTTCCAACAACTCGTATATAAATTATGCATCTTGGTCGTTTTCCTGCTCGACTTCGTATTTTCAACTTTATTATTTGTCTTCTCTTCTTCGCTTGGATCTTCTATAATTGGCAATCTGTTTCGTTTTGGTGAATCTTTACTAGGTCCAGGAGCTAAAGAATTATCAATATTTTTAGCATTACTACGTTTATTTTTATCTTTGGCTGCATGAGAATCGACATTAGAATACTGTCTACATTTTTCTACTTTAGAGTTGGCACAACGATTTCTATAAATAAACTTCATAATATTATTATACCCATGTTCTCTCTTCTCCCTGATTTTTACTTCTCGTCTCTTTTTAAAGCGGTATAGTACTTTTCTTTTTTGACTTTTGGATTTCATAAGAGGCGACGTTTTCAAGTTAGTAATACTTTTAGGCCCAAAGACACGTTTCTTTCTTGTTTTATAATGTTGAAAGTTTTTAAAAGAGTTTGGTATTTTCATTGAAAGCATTCTGTTTCTTCTGACAATCAAAATAATAGGTGATCGTTTGCCAGACAAATTATATGTCCTCAATGCCCTTAAATGCTGTTTAAACTTTGCAATGGAACCGTCAATACTTAAACTTTGTTTCGAATCCTTCGAATCTAGTTCAAACTCTTTCTGAAGAAAATCATTCTCAGTTTCTTTACTTTCCGTAGATCTTTTAGGTGAATTTGTTTTACTTTCAGTATTCTTAATAGCTTGTGCTTTCATTCTTTTCAACTCAATAGTTCCATTGATAGCGCATATTTCACAACGTCCAGGACAAAAACAGTCTTGTCCTAAAGATATTAATCCTTTTCGACGTTCATCTTTTAGTGCAAAATCAGCATACTTTTTATGACGTACAATCATTGCTTTTCTTAGTTTCCTTTCATAAGTGGTATTATTTTCTTTATTGTCCTTTTCACGTTCAAGTAAAGGATATTCTTCTGTTTTCGTTAAGGTTTTTGGAAACAAAGACCATTGCTGCTTCCCCGGCGATTGATCTTTAGATGACGTTCCGGGCTCTTCATAGTTTAGATGTTTCTTAAAAATGTATTTAGTTTAGGTACCTATTTCACTGGCGACAGAAGACAAAAGACGGAAGGGACACAGTTATGCGTTAGAATGATATAAAAATACACCGCGCTCACTCTTGCGCATAGCAGCGTCCCTTTCGTCTTTTGTTTTTAACTACCGTGAAATACCTGCCTTGGTCAATTAAAGTTACCTAAGTAAAAAATATATCAATCTGTGATATCACTTACAAATTTCCCTTGAACTAAAGCAAAACATCCAGGGTCGTCATCATCGCTTTCTTCAGAAGACCCTCTGCCAATCCAAAAAATAAAAAATAACACGATAAGGACATCCATGGGTAGAATAAAAACGAAGCCAATCATACATATTTTTATCAGAATACAATAAGTTCTCACTTACTTTTCCAAGCTGACGTCGCTCATATCCCCATAATCGGCAGGGGACAAGCAAATGGTGCATAACTGGCCAATGTCAGTAAAGCATTTAGTGCAGTATGTTCCTGGACATCCTGGAGTGTCGCATCTGTAAATTATATCATACTAATATTATAAAGAGTTTGTGTGTGTGTGTGTGTGTGTGTGTGTTTGTAATGATGAATAAACTCAAAAACTACTGAACCGATTTCCAAAATTCTTTCACCATTAGAAAGCTACATTCACCCTGAGGCTACCTTTTACCGCTGGAAAATGCCTCATTCCCACGGGGAAAACTGTTAACGCGGGCGGAGCCGCGGCGGAAAGCTATACTAGCTTATATTTCTACTAGTAAAGTATAAATTAAACGAGCGAACGCTAAGTGTGACCGAATTTTCTTAGTTTCCATAAATTCATCTGTCTGCTTTGTTCTCTTCTACTGGTCGCAATTTTCAAAATTCTAAATTAAAAAATGAACAAAGTAAAATTTTAAATACATATTTCACTTCATTGACACCATTAGATAATGGTAATTTTTTTATAATGATAATGATAATGGTAGTTAGTGAAGCATTAGTGATCCATTACATAATATTGATAAAATGATAATAATAAATTATTGAATGCTAATATTTTTTTAAATAACAAGGTATTTATTTTAAGTAAGATTAAACAAATAATTTTTTAATCACTCTCGTCCTAAAATTGAACAAGAATAAACTCAATAATTTTAAGAGGCGATGCAATAATAATATTATATTACCTGACAAGCGATCCATCACACTCGTTGCAATTCTCAATGATACCACATAGGAAACAGTAGGGTTCATCAGGGTAAATTCCTAAGAGATTCTTCACTGCGACACAACTGTAAATTATATTGGTTTCCTACTCGATCTAACAATTTTTTAGCGAATAAAAAATTATTACTAAAATTTTGAGAAAGATACAGAATCGGAAAAACATAATAATGTCATCGTCATTTCTGTAGAAAAATTTGCACTGCTTGTTCCTTCAACTTGAAGCCTAAGAAGACTTGAAATGATGATGCTAGACAATGACCTCCCCCAATGTCCACAACTATCGGTCCTGCTTGGTCCGCAATCCGCATCCAGCAGTGTCTTCCCAAAACCCTCACCAGATCGTTGGTCCACCATTCAAGAACCTTTCTGATCGGTTGCGGTGGCTTTTGGTTGTATTCATGATCTAAGAAAACAAGGTCTAACACTCCTATCACGTGACTAACACAAGCCTACGTCATTTTGCGTTGTTCATCCTTGTCTATTACACACATTCGACAAGGATGAACAGGCAAAATGACGTAAAAATGACGTAGGCTTGTGTCAGTCACGTGTTAAGAACTTGTTTTCTTAGACCATGGTTGTATTGTATGTAAAGCCCGGCCAGAGAAATAAAAAACCTTGCCATATTGCGGAATTTCAATGGAACTAATTTTATAATGTTGCCATAAACATAAAAATATACATGTGACGCCCCCAGAGCAGGTCTTTTATTTTTTAATGTTTTGATTGTGGGTTCTAAAAGAAATTTTTGAGCGTAAACAGACTAACGGTATATTATTCTGCAGCCAATTTCGAAACGTATGCTTCTCTTCCGACAAATATTTGTACTCCCTGTGGAGCTTTCTTCTCGCAAACTTTATGAAACTACCTGAAATTAGAAGTTTATTTTGATAGAAAATAAAAGTTGTTCCATAATTTTGACTAAAAATAATTTGTTAGATATTTATTTAGGCGGCCTCGAGGTCTAGCTGATAGTAACTACTACACATTTACAGCAAAGGACATGATTTAGAAAATATTATACCTGTGTGACGAGCACCTGTATTTGCTTTATTTTTAGATGCTGTAGATATGATTTATAACTTTATGTAGGTTTATCTACATATTATAAGGAATGTATATCAGCTGTCTAATTGATACCCATAATAGTATTATCACTACATAGTATAAAATAAAGTCGCTTTCTCTGTCCCTATGTCCCTCCCTTTGTACGCTTAAATCTTTAAAACTACGCAACGGATTTTCAGTTTCTTTTAATAGATAGAGTGATTCAAGAGGAAGGTTTTTATGTATAATACATGCATAATATACTGAAGGATAACCCACAATAACCATTTTCCCGTGCGGAGCCGGGGCGGGTCGCTAGTCAGTAATAAAATTACTTGAAAAAGCCACTTTTATACCAGCTCAGTTTATCTTTGACTCAGATAGCTATGTATAAGTTTTACTCACATAATTCCACTATTTACATACCTCTAGTCCTCTGTATATGGTTTAGAAGCCAGACTGCTCTAGCTTTGGCTCTTTCCTTCCTATACAGTCCCATGATGATGTGCCGAAGACGAAGACCGTAAGGCTCAAACATCGCAAAGAACCAGAGCAAGAAGATCAGTATACCTATAAGTAAATATAACTGGCTCGTATACAAAACTTAAAACACACGTATTTTATTGTTAAATTTGACTTCTCGTTTTGTATGAAGCTTGGCTTGTGTATTCTCTTAGAGACCCCCGACACTAGCATCTTTCAAGCGTTTTTTAGCATCGATGTCGTGCGTGAAACAAAAGACGGACGTGAATGATTGTATGCGCGACGCACGACGTAGACGCTCGAAAGACACTAGTGTGGGGGTGTATTATACGGAAGGTGCTTTTTTTTAAAATCAATAAAGATAATCATAGTGTCCTGAAAATTTGCATGAATTTGGATTGAATTTATAATTGGAAAAGCTCCGACTTTACGTAAGTCAATAAAAAGTCTACAAGGACGAAAAAAAACTATCGAAAAGAATGGTGTCCTATCATACACCAACAAAAAAAAAGATTAATAACGTGCGAACGCAGGAACACTGCAACAAACCCATCCGTTACATAATTAATGATAAAACTTACCAATTTGTGAATATCTTTGAAAGTCAGGTGGAGATGGGTTCGGTAAGCATCTTATTGTGGACGGTGGTGGGGTAGCTAACGGGGATGATATTGTGCCAACGAGGGCCATCAGAATCTTGGAGATTAACGCTGTGCCTGATACTAACGCAACATTTGAATTTCCAGCTGAAACACATATTTGAAAAAAGAATTTCATTGAAGAAAAATATGTATGTTGGTTGGTAGCCTGCTTCTTTTTTCTTTTTCTTATTTCTTGAATTGACTTACGCTTGTGACAAAGTACGACGAATCAAGCTTCGCCGGACTTGCCGGGGAGCGGATGGCTCTACATTGCTTCATACCTCGCAGATTACGCAGGTGAACGATGCTGTACTTGTAGTGACATCTATTGCATCTATGTATTTTTTTTTTTTTTTTATTTGGGTTATCTAACAATATCACAATAAAATATTAACAATGCATTGTCACTTAACTAACTTACATTGGGTTTAGTGATATGTATTATAATAAACAAGCACGTGTAAACGGTGTCATGAGATCCATCTTAGCATTGGACCAACCAAATTCTTTATATGGGTATCATACAAACATTATTGTATGCCAAATGCCAATAGATATAAATTTACAGCAGCGTTCTCGTATGCAACCAGAAACAACTCCATCTCCAATCTACTTTCCAAAAGCTGGGCTACTGATTGTAGTGTAGGTACAAAGGTATGTCCTATTTAACCATATTAGGAAAATGATAAATTAAATGAATTAATATTTTATTACATAAACATTGAATATTAGCTTACCATAACGGTACCTTATATGGAATAACCTAGTTAAGATATTTATAATAATAATGTATTAAATATCAATGTAACTTAATATTATTCTAGATATGGTAAATGTCAGGGTTAAAGCCTGTAGTTCAACGACACGAAAATTTAATATAAAAGCCCCTGTATTTTACTTAATAAATGTTCAGTCTATTACCAACTACTGTCGTGTTATTCTGTCTCCCTAACTCCGCACATTTCATGGCGACCCTGCCAGCCACTGCCTTCTGGCAGTGCTGGTACGCTGTGGGTTCCGAGCCATATGTAATAATGTAGTGCCGCGAAAATTAATAAAAAAAAACTAAAATGTAACTAAAAAAAAAAAAAACTATCTCGCTAAAAGTATATTTTCAAACAGAACACTTGAAGCTTAAATATCGGGAGCACGCCTGCACCAGATTGTGATAATTGAATAAAAATTAAGAAAGACCGAGTAAAAACAACTAAGAAGAAACTAAAATTCTGTCTCCCTAACTCCGCACATTTCATGATATTGACTTGACTACTAATAGCAGTAGCTCATAATAAGTCACATTACGAGCACATCGGAGCTAAAATTGTTCGGTCAAAGAGCTTATATTTTTAGATAGTAAGATAGATAAAAACTTTATTAACTCACAAACTTAAACAATACTGAATACAAGACAGAAGAATAACATAAATGGCACACAAAAGGAGAAATCATACAAAGAATAAATAAAAAGCAATAAACAAGAGCATGCTGCCTGCATCGTGTGAGTCAACGTGGCGCTGGCTCAGCATGACCTACAGTAGGTTTACCTACTGCAGAGCTGGTTATTTAGCAGTAGCATGTATTAAGTGGAACTTACGTTTCAAAGGTGTCTGCCTCAATCCATGATGGCGGATTGTCATCAGTACCCAGTAAAGGCTATAATCTGCCACCATATGGATCAATAGCTTAAATGTTGTGATTGCCATGCTCACCGCTGACCGACTGATATGTATCTTTTCTGATGATACTAGGCGAAATGAAGTTGTCTGCAAAAACATTTGGAGCAATTAATGTGTCTTTCCACCAGCTTTTTAACAAAGAGATTGACTTATTTTATCATGACCATCATTTAAATTGACGAAAATCTTCATATCGACTGATCCTACTTAGCCCGCATGTGATCCCGCAGTTCTCACCAGATCCTCTGTTCACTCCGTATGGGACTTAACCACGTAAAGTCTCCCGGTAAGTAGACCTTTTTGCCTCTGCCAATACAGGGTTCTTTAATTAGTCAAAAAGAATTTCCAGTGACCACTAAAAATTGAAGTGAATATGTTTAGGAGAGCCGATGATTTATTAAAGAGCGTGAATAGCCAGCTTCTGCCTGCTTGGGCTTGCAAAGGTTTTCTACCGAAGATTGCAGGGACCAATTTCTTTTATGTAACTATAAGTTCACCTTAATATATTTCCCCTCCTCTCTTCTGTTTAGCGGCAGAACAGTCTCCTTCCCTTCACGTAGCCTTTTCAAATCTAGATCGATAAGTTCTTTCGTCACGTAACGGTTATCGAAACGAGAACGGGTTTCGTACATGTGCTGATAGTATTTAGCTCTGGAAAAAAAACGAGTAGTAATGGTGATTGACACTATACATTCAGTGGCATCAACCGTCTTTACAAGGACCAACTCAATTTATGGTTTGATACATAACCAAAACCATACGGTACCTATAATATTGTGGCATTGATCATGCCATCTCTTTTGCTTGTCGGCCTGGCTGCAAGTACATTAGAAATTTAAATCTTTTTCGGGACATTTATTTTCGTGGATTTTTTTTTTTTTTTTTTTTTTTTTTGAATTGACCTATGCTTGTGTCGAAAAGGTACGACAAATCAAGCTTCACCGGACTTGCGGGGGAGTGGGAGACTCTACCCCAAAAAAAAGTCATATACCAACGCGTCTAGGGGCGGCTCGAGGGAGCCTCGGACCACGGCCTAGCGCGTTGATATTGAAAAATATCGTGAAGGAGACGACGCCTGAGGGGCTCCGTCTCTGATTTTCAATTTTGATTTTGATTCTGGCCGCGCCCCCGCCGGCGGGTGCGGGCGTTGTTACCTGAAGGGTAATTGTTACCTGAAGGGTATTTTCGTGGATTGTTTCAGTTTGTTTCTGCTCCAGCCCTTGTCTGAACAGGATAGTTTGTATTGAGGAACAGAGGGAAAGTCCTCTTCCCTCTTTTAACTTCATAATTACTTTAAATGTGATTGATGTCTTTATGAATAAAGAAGTTGTGTTTAAAAGTAACGTGAATCTATTATTGTTGAGGCTGCCACATCAGCTCGTTACAGTATACAAACCAAACCAGTAGGTACCTAAATATAATCAACAGCAAGGACAAGCTAGTAACGCACGAACTCCAAGACAGCCAGGTTAGCATCAGGTCAGCTCTGTTCCTGATCTCAGTGACGATTCCAGCCGCGACCTGATTGGGTGATCTGCTGGAATTGCTGCTGTAGGTATAACTATGGTGGACGTGGACTTCTAAAGATAGCATCGAGTCGATTCGTTCGGAGAACGCGTTCAGTTCTGGAAAATTTTGAAAATCTATCTTTGTTCTAATACATACGGGACATAATGTGTCTGTAATTTTGTAACTGACCGAGATCTCACAATAGATTTTTTTCGTAAATGTCAAAAATCATTGATATCTAACAAATAAGTTTCTCAGTGACATGACGCTGGAGTATCTCCATCATCATTCATTAGTGATAGACGAAGAGTAAAAAATTGTCCTATATAAATTACCACAAATACAAACAGGATAGCCAGCATTTTTTTATGACGTAGAATGTTCTACGTTACAAACGAAAGGATGGACAGAATACAGACAAACGAACATATTTCCTCACAATGAGGTACAGAACTCAAAATAAAATCTTTCTTCATTATTACAACTCTTCTTGATCTTGGCTGCCAATTTCTTGATTCCCCCCACCATCAGGTCTATACTGTCCTTCATCGAGTTGTACGGTTTCTTAGCTGACTCGTTTATCTGGTAGATTAGATGACAATAGTGCAAACGTACTTTTCGTAATAAGACCCAAAATATTCCCATTTGGAAAATCAACGTGACAGAATGACGTCAAATGCTTGTTGGGAGAGCAAGCCACTTTCGTGAGATTGCCGACATCACAGTACCAGGAGTACCAGGGTCCCATAGCTACTTGGCACTGGCCCACAGATTGCTTGATAGCCTCGCTGCAGCGGTTGTAGGGGGAGCTGAAATTCTTGTTGCAAGAGTCGGCGACGCTGCTCAGCCAATTGTAGGAGGATTGGAGAGAGTGGGCTGGAATGGAAATGAAACAGTTGTCATCATCATCTGAGCCGAAATACGTCCACTGCTAGACAAAGGCCTCCCCCAAGGATCTCTACAATGATCGGTCCTTCGCTGCCCGCATCCAGCGGCTTCCCGCGACCCTCACCAGATCGACGGTCCACCTCGTGAGGGGCCTGCCCACACTACGTCTTCCGGCACGCGGCCGCCATTCAAGATCCTTTCTGTCCAAACGGCCGTCGGTTCTACGCGCAATGTGCCCAGCCTATTGGCACTTAAGTCGAAACAGTTGTATAGTCATAGAGTAAGAACGAAATGTTAGTTAAGTAGAATAGAGACGTAATATAAGGCGACCCGATCCTGTCAACACTTCAGTGATTTGTCACTGAGATATCTTTGTTTCGACCAATAGAAAGCTACATGGCATTTGGGGAAAGGGACAACCCCTCCGCACCTCAGCTAGTTGACAAATTTTCTTTCGTTAAGATTTGCGTGTTATTAAATATCAGAAAAATTATATACCTACCAAGGCTCAGCGTCAGTCTGTGAAGATTATCTGTGGTCTTCTTGATTTTGGCTGCAAGTTTCTTGATTCCCCCCACCATCAGGTCTATACTGTCCTTCATCGAGTTGTACGGTTTCTTAGCTGACTCGTTTATCTGGTACATGTTGGTTTTTAATTGCTCCTGTTTAAATGATGAAAAGAATATTTTTTGTACAAAAAATAGTGAGCCGTCACGGGACGCCTGGCAGATGTGAAACATTGAAATTATTTTGTACAAGTCATTAATGCTCCTTGACTTTAAATTGATGCTATTCTTCTAAAACATAACAAATACGTAATAGGATGAAGTAAATTGCACCTAAAATCCTACAGAACAACCCCATGGTTTATTTTTATTCTTTTGTGGATTTTTTTATGACTTCTTTTAAATCATATAGTTATTGTCTCATCTTGACAGGTCATACATGTCCCCACCGAGGGGCTCAAGCCTACCCTGAAATCAGGGTGAATAGGCCTTAGTCGACCACGCTAGCCCAGTGCGGGTTGGTCAACTTTACACACAACCCTTGAATTAATTCGCAGATGTGTGCATGTATTCCTCACGATGTTTTCCTTCACCGTAAGAGCATCGAATAAACAAACATACATATGAATTCGAAATCGAAAACTCTTTGGTACATGACGCGATTCGAACCCTGAACCATTGAAAGTTATTAAAAATAATGTAACGCCAAAATGTCTCGTAAGCTCACCGCGCCTTCTACTACGGTAAGCCAAATTACGTATTTTGCGATAATTTCATATAGTATTAACGTATCGTTTGAAAAAAAATTGCGCATTGTTTGCAGGCGTCAATGACCTTTTGTCCAGATTAATATGAAACAAACAATAGTCTAGTTATCTTACCTGAGCACAAGCCAGAGATTCAGATAGCACCTCTGAGTTCTTCAAGGCGTTAGTTGCGGGCCCGGTGAGGATCAGAACTAGAGCATAGCAGGTCAAGGTATACCGACCAACTCGCGAGAAGAATTGAGGAATCAGGAGCAGCACCAGACATCTGAAAGAGGTTTAAAACTACAACCACATACTACAACCAACTAACTAAGCAACCAACTACATACCTATTTACAACTAGCTTTCTGCCCCGCGGCTCCGCCCGCGTTAAAATTTTTTCCCGTAATTTCTCTCCGTAAGAACCATCCTTGGACTTCAACAAACATTTAAAAAAAAGAATTGGCAAAATTGATCCAGGCGTTGTTGAGTAATGCGCTTACCAACACATTTTTCGATTCATTTTTATATTGTAGATTATCGCGTAAAGACCCGTTAATATACAAAATAAGGTTTAAAACTATTCTTCCGTTCGCAACTTCAACCGCGTTAAGTTAATTTTCGCGTAAGAAAAGGCATTTCATAAAGAGGAAAGATTTGATTATATTATTTTCTCGGAAACTACTTAACCGAATTCAAAAATTCTTTTACAATTAGAATTCTACATTATTATGAGTGGCATAGGCTAATATTTACCGTCAGAAAATATCCCATTCCTACGGGAAAAGACAGAGAACAACGCGGGCGGACAGGGAGTGATTAATAATTACTACATCCGTAATCCGTATGTAGTATGTGAAGCTTTCTTTTCGCTTAATTAGGTAACTCAGTCTACAATGTCTTGTTGTCCGAAAAAGATGTTATTTCGTGTTTCGAAAGGCACGTACACACGTTTTGAGCCCAGCTGCTGTGCTACAGATTTTCTTTTGTTTTTCTAAATGTCTCAAAATTTCTAACTTTTCCGGACTTGCAGTAGATGTAATCGTTATACAAGCCATGCCTTAAGGGCCTCTATAATTCCTGACACCAGGGTTCATGAGGTAGGTTAACTTCAAAACCCATACGATAAGCAAGCATCTATCTATATAATAAAACTGAAGAGGTCGAAAATCTGTACATAGAAAAAAATGCTAAGAACTGATTCAGGGGCATGTAAGAAGTGATACTCAATTACAAAGTTCGACGAAAGGAACTCAGTTCTTTTCTAGTTGTTGAAAAGATCAAGTAACGGGTTTGTGGAGGGGGTTTTTAATTTAATGTTATGTGTTTCAGCATATACAGCGGTTTTTTTATTATGTTTTGTTTCTCTGTTTGTCTGTTTGTACGGGTTAATCTCCTAAACTGTTGGACCAATTTGAATAAATTTTGCATGGTGGTACCTCATATCCCGGGGTCGTCAGACAACTAATTTTATAATATAACAAAACATGTTTGATTGTAATCGAATATAGCTAGAATCAACCTGCTATAACCAGCTTTCTAATCCTATAATCAGTTTTTTCCCGAGCACAAGTGGAATTGAAGACCAATAACGACAGCCAACTTCAATGCTATATGCATACAAAGAAATAAACGTATGATTCCGGCTTTAGAATAGGACAAGAGGGAGTTTGGGTGTCGTAAATGAAGACTAGCGGGTGTTAATTAACCAAAAATTATTGTTTTTTTTTTGTGGTTCACAGAATACATTTACTTACCAAGTTTCAATAGTATAGTCCTTATAGTTCCGGAAAAAAGTGGCTGTAACATACGGACATGTTACACCCAGCAGACAGACATGACGAATCTATAAGGATTCCGTTTTTTGCCATTTGGTTACGGAACCCTAAAGAATATGCATACCTATTTTCTATTGGTCGGATGACTTCACTCACCTAATCCTGTAACTAAACGCCAAACCGAGTGTGAGTAGGACGCCAATGATGGAACTCATGATGGTAGCGTGAATCAAAGATATGGACAGTTGGAAAACGAAGAAAGTGAAGCAGAGATACGTCATAACTATGCCAATCACGAAGCCTATGACGCTTTTCATGACGAAGTTGGGGAATGTTTGCTCTGTCTTCAAGTAGTAGCAGAAGTTGTAAACTGCTGATCCTTCGGGATAGCGTTTTAGTATGGTCTTCGATATCCTGAAATATAAAAAAAAACTATCATCACTACATAGTATAAAACAAAGTCGCTTTCTCTGTCCGTATGTCCCTATGTATGCTTAAATCTTTGAAACTACGCAACGGATTTTGATGCGGTTTTTTTTAATAGATAGAATGATTCAAGAGGAATGTTTATATGTATAATACATGCATAATATACTAAAGAATAACCCACAATAACCATTTTCCCGTGCGGAGCCGGGCGGGTCGCTAGTTACAATATAAAGAAGAAAGGTTTCTTTGTTTGTATCGAACAGGCTCCGAAACTACTGAACTGATTTCAAAAATTCTTTCACTATTAGAAAGCTACATTCACCCTGAGTAACATAGGCTACCTTTTACTGTTAACGCGTGCGGAGCCGCGGCAGAAAGCTAGTAAATAGTATAATTATTACCTTTTCTTAGTATTGCTGTTGTACCGACACAGTCTTTGGTAAAACGTTTGCGCCTCATTTTGAGAATTTTGCATATTCATTATTCTGATAGAATTGAGTTTCTCCCTTTCATATCTGAGCCGATATTTTTCTATCAATCTGGCCTTCCATATTAGTGCGAAGTAGGCCATATTTAGATGGTAAAATATGTAATTAAATGCGTCTTATTTCCTCGATTTCCTTAGCTTTTTCATAATTTTACTTTGTTGTTGAAAATCTAAGTAAAACATTTCGTTTCCTATTTTGCCTTCAGTTGATAGATGACCAAAGAGACGATAGGACGATAGGGAACGAGAGATAAAATTAAAATAGATTTTGTCAATTTAGTAAAAAGGATTTATTACTTTTTTTTTACATTTCAGGTCGAGCGGTTTTTATTTTTTTATTATTTCACTTTATACGTAGCAAAGCACGTACGGTGCCGTTAGTAAATTAGGAAATAGGATCCTTGAACGTGCAGTTGTTTTTTTATAATACTTACGTTTTTAAGATACGCAATTTCACAATAGTGATTAGCCACATAGGTAGAAATTTGGTTTTAGCACTGATCTGCTTTAGAAGCACAGGTACGTTGGACTATGTCTATGTTTTTAAATTTATCTTTCCACCGACCCGCATATTTTTTTCTCTTTTCGCAGTCTCAATACCCTCAGGTTGCCTAGAAGAGATTGCTACCATATCAATAAGACTGCCGATTGGCTACTCTAGCATTAATTCCATGTATATGTTTCAGTTGTTGGCCAACCCGCACTGGGCCAGCGTGGTCAACTATGGCCTATTCACCCTGACATCAGGGTAGGCTCGAGCCCCTCGGTGGGGACATATATATGAGCTGTTAATGAGATATGTTTCAGTAATATTGTCCAGGGTGTCAATAAAGTATATTTTGTATTGTACTGTGCGCCGTCAGCTGATGTCCTTTATAAAGTCACTCAGGGGCCAGAGCCTGAATGCAATAAGTCACAATGGTAGGACATCTGAACGTTCATTGTCCTCTTATTTGTCAGGTTATTTATAGAAGTGCATTCATACGTTTGTGTACTAATAAAGAAGGCAGACATACAGAGCCTTACCATACCACAAAAAATAATAATCACACGTTAAACGGTTGTCTTAAAGTATTTTACGAAAAATCTTATAAAATATTTGTAACTTGTATTTTGCAAGTGTAATTTGTATTAAAATGAATTGTAAGATTATTGACACCAGAAATAAATAGTACTGTTACAATTTTAAAGCGTGACAAAGAGTTAATAGGCAGCCTTATTGCTAAAGTACTTAGCAATCTCTTCCAGGCAACCAAACAGGAAATTGCCAATTGCCAATTGCCAAAATCTTCAGCCATCTTTATTTTAGTATCCCCTTCGAAGTATCCCTATTTTTTTTGTATGAATAATTATTATATTTATATGGTTATTAATAATTATATGGATTGTTAACTGTCAGACGGATTCTTGCCTGGAGCACTGAAAAAAACATAATATAATGCGTCCCCAGCAATGCAGGTTTTTTTTGTCAGACTTTACAATTATATAGAAATGTAAACCCTATATGATATTCCAAAGTTCCAACGTACACATTTGCAATGAAACGAACACGAATCCAGCCAAACAGGACGCCGCTACTTTACTTATCAAGAACCAATTAATTCATACGGGCATTGCCATTTTGAGAGCGAGGACCTCCCGATATAACGTTCACCAACTTTAAATGGGACTTAAGACCCGGCCGTATGATTTTAATGCCTTTTACGATTAAAAAATAAATTTAAGGAAAAACTTTAGTCTCGCCCGTCGGCCCGCCAAAAATTGCGCGAGAACGATGACTATTTACATCTTAAATAAATTTACGATTTCATTTGTTTTTTTTTAAGCAAGACTGGTAACAAAATTATCTTTTTTTTGTTTTGTTTGCTTTTTCTTGTATTTTTACATTAAGCGTGTGTTGGAATAATGAGAATTTGGTACTTTTAATGGATCAAAAGTGGATAAACATTCTCAGAATGTAATAGTATAGTAATAATCATTTGATTTTAGTCTAAGTTACTTTAAAGATTTTTAAAACTCAGTTAGTACTATTATTTTCTTCTCTGACTCAGTCCTGGCAAATGTCCTAAATCTGGTTTGACTTTGTCATTTACCAAAGATAATAAAAAATATATGCGACTCGCTGTACTAAGCGCACTGCGCATGTGCGAGGCATGCGCACAAAGCCCCAGCCGCAGTGACGAACGAACTTCATACAGCAGCACCAAATATATTGAAATAAATTCACTTTTTCCAAATTTAAAACATAATGCGGTATTCGAAGTG
The DNA here is from genome assembly GCA_948473455.1 of Teleiodes luculella. Classification (NCBI taxonomy): domain Eukaryota; kingdom Metazoa; phylum Arthropoda; class Insecta; order Lepidoptera; family Gelechiidae; genus Teleiodes; species Teleiodes luculella. Next base: position 9,531,216 of record OX419604.1, read on the forward strand.
TTAATTTGGAGGCAGTGAGTCAGTTTAGTGTGATGATGCGTAGGTGATCACAGTGTTAACAGGGCGTTTGGATTATATCTGGAGTCGGAAAAGTAAACGTAAGCATTTTTCTTTATCTTTTTATTATATTTTTAATTTATTTTATTTTAATTAAATCTAAAAGCAACGTACTTACACAGTTAATAACTTATCATAAAATACAAAGTCTTTGATGTAGGACAATATTTTTTCCTTATAAAAAAATATTTTTACAAAATATGTGAGGATGACTTGCATTTTGCGAAAGATAGTTAAGTAGGTATCTTTTGTTTTTACTGTCTGTGGTAATATAAAAACTACGATAACTTGATTAAATATTTTACTCGTAAGAATTTTTGATTTACTAGTATCATAATTAATGTAAAAGAATGTCTGCATTTTCAGTTACTTACATGTGAAAACGACTGAACAGTTTTGATTAAATTTTCTTTGTCCATATATCATGCACTGGCTTATTGTAGTTTTCTAGCTTTTATTTACTAATGGAAAACAACACGAATGTTGCTATGGCGCTAGAGTTACGTTTTTATTATCTTTTTAATTACATACAAAAACCACAGAATATTTTAAAGCAAGATAGATTGATAAATCAGGACTACATTTGTTGCTACAGAAAGAGTCAAGAAATGCAAACGAGTGCGAATGCATCTTTATTTGTATGGGATTAAACTAATACAATGGATACAATACATTAAAGCCTGACCAAAGAAATAAAAAACCTGCTCAAGGCAAACATAGACATAAACATAATATGTAAACATAATAATAATATTAATAAACATGTTTCATTATCCATTTTTTAAAGTTGTTGAACTTACATCTTACATGTAGGTAATTTTATTACGAGTAAGACAGTGCTACGACGTGCTACGAATAATAAGCGTAGACTGCTACGAAGTGCTACGAAGTGCTACGAACGCTACGACTGGTTGGTTCAGTCCGAAACAACGTTAAGTTACGCTTTATACTTTTTTATCAACTCGTTAATTAACTGGCACTTGCACACACTTCTAAGGGTGCTTCTACACGGTGCAAATAACTTGCGCTGAGATGACATGACCAATGCCACAGTAAACTCTTCTCCTATTGAAGGATATTTAAATAAAAAAAAAAATTTAACTCTAAGATGGCGGGTTTCTCATGGTATTTGACAGCTTGGTAAGGGATATATAGTTTGTCACAGTGGACACACTAGGGTAGGGGGACAATTGTCTTCATTCGTAATATTTGACATCTCTTCTTTCCCCCAGACCATGGACCAAGAGCAGCCTCACCAGGAGTTAGTGAAATGCGTGGTGGTGGGAGATACGGCAGTCGGCAAGACGCGGTTAATATGCGCCCGAGCATGCAACAAGCACATCTCTCTCGCGCAGCTGATGACGACGCATGTGCCAACTGTATGGGCAATCGACCAGTACCGGATCTATAAGGACGTTAGTATTTCCGTCTCCTTTATTTTTGGTGTCCTTTATGGTCGATCTTTTCTGTTTTTCGTACTACTAATGTCTTTCCCCTTTCGAATCAGAAGCCCTCTTTAATATTATTCCGTTAACCTATTACGTATTCCTTTTTATTCCTTTTGATTTGGTGCCCTGACCAGGATATTATATATCTACTTTATACAGTTTAACTTAACAACATAAAATAAAAAACTGTGAATCAAATTGGTGCTTCTCTAATCTAAGACATGCCACCAACGGATATACGAGGAAACATTCAGAAATTAAATATATGCCTGCAATCTGAAAAACACTTATGATCATCAACTTTTCTCTTCCGTTCAATGTGATTATCTTTATGATAAAGGCAACAATAAAGAAAAATATTTATCCGTGTGCTGTACAGGTTTTAGAAAGGTCATGGGAGGTTGTCGACGGAGTGAACGTATCTCTTCGCCTTTGGGATACATTCGGTGACCATGAAAAGGATAGAAGATTTGCCTATGGAAGGTAAAGTGTTTATTTTTTATTTCTTTTAGCTTTCATAACTACCTTCAAACATATAGTAGGGGAAAATATTATAAAAAATATCTGCACGTTTAACATAAGATATTTATATGATACTAGCTTTCTGCCACGGCTCCGCCCGCGTTAACAGTTTTTCCCGTGTGAATGAGCCATTTTCCCATGGTAAAAGGTAGCCTATCTTACTCAGGGTGAATGTAGCTTTCCAACGGTAAAATAATTTTTGAAATAGGTTCAGTAACTTTTGAATTTATTTATTACAAACATACGCACACAAAAATACAAAACTTTCCTCTTTATAATATTAGTAAGATATGAGGCTAAATGTTTCAATAATTAATACGGAGGATTCATTAATTGAAAGATTGGCTTATCTCTATAAGATATTTCTTATAACTAACAAAAACAATGGCGGAAATATTACTAGCTTATTGTACAAAAAGTGTCTCGTAGTCATTTCGTAGCATTATGCTACGACTAGTTACTACGCCGTAGCACTTATTATTTTAAGCTTTTCACAAAATCATCAAAATGTGTGTATGGGTACAAGAAACTTGTATATTACCAACGTAACAACTGGAGAGCTTATACACCATGAAGGAACAAAAAATTTTACGCGCATGGCATTTTTTTTCCTTCATGTTATACACCGTGAAAACTTAACTGGCTCTTTATCCGCAACATAGTGGTAGTGCCCATGAATCTGAACAACTTTCCCTAAGGAACATAGGTTGAAATACCAAAAATAATTTTCATCTTTTCATATAAACTTCAATCACGTGATCGGCCACTTTGTATGAAAAGTTGAATTTTAATTTTCAGATTTCGACCTATGTTACTTAGGGAAAGTCGTTCAGATTCATGAGTACAACAACTATCTTGCGGATAAACAACCAATCCAGCCCACAATCGTAGTTTTTGATGTCTGAATGAAGTATTATATTTTATGCATGCAAGACAATAATAATTTGCATTGAGTCACGAACTTTGTCTAATAGTAGTCTCTAGACTACTATTTGGTAATCAGTTAAATTTCACGGTGTATATTATAAAATTTGAGACCGACAATAAGTAACTCTATTAAATGTTGTCATAAAGGCTTAAAAAATAAATTGCATGGGAATGAATTCCCAAATAACTAACTGCTAAAGTTTTGAGGAGTATTGTGTGTGATGTTTTTTTTTCTTTTTAGATCTGATGTGGTACTCCTGTGTTTCTCCATAACCAACCCGATCTCTTTGAGGAACTGTGGGGCGATGTGGTATCCAGAAATCAGGTAAATGATGATACGATCCTTTTAATCTTTCGTAATTTTTATTGTTCTTATAGCACACAAAATCAAACAAGATCTACAACATTTATTCATTTATTTATTTAATAATGTACAACATCAAATCATTTCAACATAATTGTAGTGCGCGACATCATGTCGCATGCTACAAATAGAAAACATTTGCGGCATTTGCGGCATGCGGCAGCTTATTTTAACCTTTTATAAGGCTAAACAACTTTATAAAATGCATTCGTTTTCCACTTTATGTTGAGGGTTAAGGTTAAAATTAAGGTGGCAATATAGTGGACACTGCCTTGTAAAGGGTTAACATCGTGGTTAGATCATTTTCAAAGCATTTTACTGTAAAATTTGTTTATTCATTATGTGGCATGCGACATTGCGTGTTGTTGCCTTAACCTCTTACAACATGACGGTGATGATGAATTATGATGATTGTTGGTCGGCCTCGTAGCCTAGTTGGTAGTACGTCTACCTACGAAGCTCAAGGTCGCGGGTTCAAATCCCACCGTAGAAATGGGATTCTGTAGAATTGGGAATCTGTAGAAATGGGATTCTGTTAAATTGGGAATCTGTAGAAATGGGTCGAAACGACCCAGGGCAAACATTCGTGTGATGAGCACTTGTGTTTGCCTTGTGTCTGGATGTTGTATATATAATTTATGTATGTATGTATATCAGCTGTCTGCCACCCATAGTACAGGCTCTGCCTAGTTTGGGGTCAGTAGACCGTGTGTGAGGTGTCCCACATTTTTATTTATTGTTCCAGGCGATTTTGTCCCAACACCCCCATTCTTTTAGTGGGGTGTAAGAATGACCTGCGCTATATGTACAGAGATGAGACTTATCTGAACTACTGCAAAGACCGAAGCCCCTTCATCAGGTAAGGATGAAGGATATAGCATCCGTCTTCCCAACATTCTGGTACAGAAAGTGTCTCGTAGTCATTTCGTAGCATTATGCTACGGCTGGTTACTACGCCGTAGCACTTATTTCTTTTAGCTTTTCAAAAATTCATTAAAATGGTTATTGTGGGTTATCGCTAATAAACATAAAAATATATAGACATAATACATAGGTATAAACCTTTCTCTTGAATCACTCTATAAAAGAAACCGCATCAAATTCCGTTGCGTATTTTTAAAGATTTCAGCATACATAAGGATATAGGGACATAGAGAAAGCGACTTTGTTTTATACTATGTCTACTATTTGGTATTCTGTGACTATGTAGCGATATTGCCAAAATATAACAACGGGACAGCTTATACACCGTGAAATTTAACTAGCTGTTTATCCGCAACATAGTAGTACCCATGAAACTTAACAACTTTCCCTAAGGAACATAGGTTGAAAAATACAAAAATAGTTATTTATGATACAAGTGCGGAAAGTATGTGATTTCCGATGAGTGTATAAGCCGACACGAGTCGGAAATCATCTTTCGCACGTGTATCATACAAGATTTTACAATGCATTGTGCAAGAAAAAAAACAGTTATATTAAAAAGGCGTATAAAATGACGGGCTTCATAAACAAAACACATTCGCGCTGAAAAAAACATCTACTGCGCATGTGCAAAGCTGTCGAATCGCAATAAGGCAATGAGTAAAATTTATTCAGCCACGCAAATTTTTAATTAATATTTGAACGTAATTTTTCAATAAAAATCAATTTCTAAAGTAATTATACTAATTATAAACGCGTTTATTGAATTGTTATTTTTATTGTTCCCTTTATATTAGTAACAATTGGTAATAAAAATATCTCAAATACTGAAATGTTAGGTTGACTGGCTGAATGACAGCTTGAGCAAAAATTAAAAAAAAACTGAAAAGTAAAAAGCACTAGTGCGGAAAAGTACTACTTTCCGCACTGTTTGGGTGCCTAGAAAACGCTCCTTTTCGAGCACATGCATTGTAATAGTTATTTATGATACTAGTGCGGAAAGTATGTGATTTCCGATGAGTGTCATTTTATTCACGAGCGAGCAAAGCGAGCGAGTGTATAAGCCGACACGAGTCGGAAATCATCTTTCGCACGTGTATCATACAAGATTTTACAATGCATTGTGCAAGAAAAAAAACAGTTATATTAAAAAGGCGTATAAAATGACGGGCTTCATAAACAAAACACATTCGCGCTGAAAAAAACATCTACTGCGCATGTGCAAAGCTGTCGAATCGCAATAAGGCAATGAGTAAAATTTATACAGCCACGCAAATTTTTAATTAATATTTGAACGTAATTTATCAATAAAAATCAATTTCTAAAGTAATTATACTAATTATAAACGCGTTTATTGAATTGTTATTTTTATTGTTCCCTTTATATTAGTAACAATTGGTAATAAAAATATCTCAAATACTGAAATGTTAGGTTGACTGGCTGAATGACAGCTTGAGCAAAAATAAAAAAAAAACTGAAAAGTAAAAAGCACAGTGCGGAAAAGTACTACTTTCCGCACTGTTTGGCTGCCTAGAAAACGCTCCTTTTCGAGCACATGCATTGTAAAATATATTTTTTAACTCTTCATACAAACTTCATTCCCGTGACCGGCCACATTGAATGACAGGTTGAATTTTAATTTTGAGATTTCAACCTATGTCCCTTATGCATGCAAGACAATAGGCTATTTGCTTTGATTATATACAACTCCTAGATAGAGCCTAAGGTGTTCAAAAGCGTCTAAAAAAAAGGAGGTTGACTGTTAGCCTCACCTCGATTTTTCATCTGTCAGTCCGAATTGAGATGTCAAGCGAACCGCTAGTCCAAAGCGGCGTAGAATTTTCATTTTTCTTCAATAAAATTACAAGTTGCGTCATAAAAGTATGCCGGAATTAAAAAGGGGGATTTAAAATGTCTAACGGGATAGTCTTCCATCTGTAAAAAACGTTAAAACTATGAATTTTCAACTTTAAAGACTTTGAATTTACGTAAAGAAATTGCGGCTCCATATTGTATTATTTTCTCGGGGCTGCCATATTATTGATTCCATGTTTCCCCAGAAACCATTTATTATTTTTATTTTTTATAAAAGTTAGTTCTTGATTTGATGCTTTTTTTGTTTTTCATATATATAATATAATGTATGAAACAATAATGCAGCACCTATTTATTTAGATACTCGCGTGAATATGTAAATATCCCGTTCATAATTAAACGTGTCTATTTAAAAAACAACGCAAACAAATATATAACCAAATACGCAAATCAACTTCTTAAAAAGTTTTTAATAATAATATTATTTTAATATGCTCATAACATAACGTATAACTATGAGCAGAATTCGTAATTTTCCCGAAGTATTGGGAAATAACGCCATACATGATAACCCTATGAATAGATGACAGTTGTGTAAAACATAAGCTGTCACGCACACAAGCATATAAAAGTTGGCCTGTTTTTTCGGTGGTGTCAACAAGGCGACACTCTATCTAGGAGTTGTATATAATCAAAGGCTATTTGACTGGTTTTTAAAATATATTTTTTATTATTCAGTAGAGTTTGTGGATCCCAGTAATAGTTGTATTTTTTAATTCTGGTATATATTTCCTGAAAAATATCAAAATAAAAATTCAATATTTAAGTAGCGCGCCAAAACGCTACTTTGACAATATGGCGTCGCAATGGCATCGGTGACGTCACTAGCCAGTACTACTGTATAAAGAATATGACATGTTGCTTAAGTAGAAAACGATGTTTACTGGCTAGTGACATATGTCCTATACCCGACCGATCAGGAGCGTTTTGAGTCACGTGACAAACGCCAAAAAAAAAACATTTTTATTTACGGACTTTTACATAAATTAATTATTATTTTCAACTTCCCATAGTAAATATCCATTTTTAAACTTACATTACATACTGATTACAGTAATTAACACTTTATTTTTCGCATTGTCAAATAGCCTATTGCATTAAGTCACGAACTTGGTCTAATAAACTTTTATCAGATCAAACTGTTACGAGCATTCAGGATTACATTGCTGTTTGTAAATACGTTTTGCACTTTTATTACCATTTTAAACCTGAAGTTGGTAGAAAAAAACTCTGTCTGCCCCTTAATTTGCTACTTTTTTGTTTTTTTTTCTTAATTTGCTACTGGAATACCTCCCATTGACGTCACTTTATTTTCACAGGGCACCAAGAAAAAGCGACCTGGTAATGCCGGACCAAGCCCGCGCTTTGGCTCACGAGCTAGGGATCTACTACTACGAGACCTCGGTGTTCACTTACTACGGAGTCAATGAGGTCTTCGAAAACGCGATCCGGGCTGCCCTCATAGCCAGGAGGCAGCAGAGGTTCTGGATGACCAACCTGAAGAGGGTGCAGAGGCCTTTGTTACAGGTATTTTGTAGCGATAGATTCATATTTACATCATGCTAGCTTTCCGACGCGGCTCCACCCGCGTTAATGCCCGGTTCACATTATTCCAGTCCAGTGATCCAGCGGGTTAATCCAGTCCAGTAGTGGACTGGAGCATATCGTTTACATTATTCCAGTCTGTCAATATGTCGCGTTTGACAGCGTAGCTGTATTGGTAACACATCGGTGACAATGATTTTCACTGTTAAAAGTTCAATCTAGCACTGGATTGCAACTGGAATGGCTGTCTACACTATTCCAGTGGCGCTGGATTGGGTAAGCTGGAATGAAAAGTTGACGGTCTCTCCAGTCACTGGACTGGAATGCTCACTGGAATGGGTACATTCCAGTGCATTCCAGTGTCGGTTCACATTATTTCAGTAGCATTCCAGCACTGGATTGGATTGCTGGACTGGAATGCTACTGGAGTAATGTGAACTGGCCATAATAGTTTGTTCCGTGGGAATAAGGTATTTTCCCGCGGTAAAAGTTAGCCTATGTTCTTCCGCAAGGTCTATTGTATCTTTGTTCCCACTCCGCCCGCTTTAACTATTTTTCCCGTGGGAATGAGGAATTTTCCCGCGGTAAATCGTAGCCTATATTCTTTCCCAAGGTGTATTCTTTGTACCAAGTTTCACCAAAATCGGTGCAGTAGTTTCGGAGCATTTTCAACTGTTAGGAATATTTTACGTATTTTTTTTTTACACCTTGGGTTACATTATTGAAGTTTTAGTAAGGATCCCTAAATTTTTTTAAAATAAAATATTGCCTATGTTACTCAGGGATCACGTAGCTTCCTAACAGTGAAAGAATTTTTGAAATCGGTTCAGTTGTTTCGGAGTCTATTCGATGCATACAAAGAAACAAAGAAACAAACCTTTCCTCTTTATATAAATGATATAGATATAGATACGGTATTACAGCCAGTTCCAAATAAAAGGAGTTTCATTAATCAATTATGCAAACTCCACAGTACGTACTTAGTACGGTAGTACTTATAACATAGATACTAAGCGACAATGATGATAGACATAGACATAGACATAGACATCACATAGACATAATTTATTTGACAAAACACAATACAACACAACAAAAAAGAAAAATAAAAACAATGATAAATAGTGATACATAAAAGACACAATACACATTATACAGGCACGATAGTTGTGTTGTAGTGCGATGTCAAACAGGGCTAGATCTCGTGATGATGATGTATTGAATGTAAAAGCAAAGCATTTATCTGCGCAGGCGCCGTTCAGGCCGCCGAGACCGATGGAGCCGGAGGTGCAAGTGGTAAACAGCGTGTATCTAGATAACATGGCGACGTTGTTGCGGCAACAGGTAATGCAAATCACTACGTCATAGTATAAAACAAAGTCGCTTTCTCTGTCCCTATGTCCCTATTCCCTATGTATGCTTAAATCTTTAAAACTACGCAACGGATTTTGATGCGGCTTCTTTTAATAGATAGAGTGATTCAAGAGCAGGGGCGTAGCTACCGGCGTATCAATTATACGGGGCCCCCGGGTCACAGGAGCCCCCAACGTGCGTGTAAGCAAAATCTATTTCACAAATGACAGTAGTAGATTGTAGATCTATCTAAAGAAATTGCTAATTATGATAAATAAATATTTATTTAATTTTATGCATTTTTTGTGCTAGTTTCCCTGGCCACCACATAAGACATACATGCATACCAGATTATCAGAAGTAGATTTTTTGGAGATGGATGGCTGCAATTTGTCTCTAAATCTAGAGCTTTAATACTTGTAAATATTCGAAGTAGTTTCGAAGATCTCGCTTGTGTCGACTGGCGGGATGTGCTCCAGCTAACACACTGTTTTTAGACCATAGCGTCGTTCGAGTTTTGTCTCTAATTCTGGAATTTGGCACTATGATAGCTGAAATTATGCTCGAAATTCTGGTATATCAAACATGCATGTATCTCTTATGTGGTGGCCAGGGAAAAGTGCACCATTTTTTTTTACTTTTGTGAGAAAACTATACCCTTCCTAAGGGCCCCCAAATAACGCTACGCTTCTGTTCAAGAGAAAGGTTTAATGTATAATACATAAAAAATACCCACAATATCCATTTTCCTGTGCGGAGCCGGGGCGGGTCGCTATTAATATTAAAAACGCGAACATTTTGGGTATATACGGATGGATGTATGTTTTTTACTTTTCCACGCAAAAACTACTGAATGGATTTTAATGAAACTTTACAGTAATCTAGCTTATACTTACACCAGTACGTACTTAGTACGGTGGTACTTATAACATCCTTGATCTTTACATACCTCTCTCTTTCCCTCCAGTTCTTCACGGATATGGTGATAATATGTGGTGCGAAAGGCTTCCCCGTACACCGGTTCATGTTGGCGGCCGCGTGCGAAGCTTTCCACAGACTGCTAACTACGGACTCGGCACATTTCTCTACCGAACTTGCTAGAAGCTCTAGCGAAAGCAGTATGGTAAGAGACATTAATCACCTCACAAACCCAGTAGGCCTACTATGTAAGAAGCGACAGGCTCGAGAAGCTGTCAAACGCGACATATTGACAGAACTGCTATGGCTCTAATGTCACTATGTCGCGTTTGACAGCTTCTCGAGCCTGTCGCTACTTACATAGTAGGCCTACTGGTGTCAGAATCATTCAGTCGCCTATGGCTTCTGACATGGCTCATGTAACGACTACATCCGTAGATAGTAACCGGGACCAACGGCTTTAAGTGCCTTCCGATCCGAAGCACGAAATCATCTTTCTTTTCGGACAATCAGGTGATTCAGCCTGCAATGTCCTAAACTGGGGAAAGTCTCACAAAGTGATAATAGGCTATTTGACAATGCGAAAAATAAAGTGTTAATTACTGTAATCAGTATGTTTAAAAATGGATATTTACTATGGGAAGTTGAAAATAATAATTAATTTATGTAAAAATCCGTAAATAAAAATGTATTTTTTTTGGCGTTTGTCACGTGACTCAAAACGCTCCTGTTTGGTCGGGTATAGGACATATTATTTCACTAGCCAGTAAACATCGTTTTCTACTTAAGCAACTTGTAGTAGTAGTACTGGCTAGTGACGTCACCGATGCCATTGCGACGCCATATTTTCAAAGTAGCGTTTTGGCGCGCTACTTAAATATTGAATTTTTATTTTGATATTTTTCAGGAAATATGTACCAGAATTAAAAAATACAACTATTACTGGGATCCACAAACTCTACTGAATAATAAAAAATATATTTTAAAAACCAGTCAAATAGCCTATTGTTCGACGAGCCCCACCGGGTTTCGAACCTCCGTAACGTAAGACGAGTATTTGACCACTCGACCACAGAGGCTGACCTTTTATTTATCTTACGAGTGCAGGCGGGCTTGTCGTAACGGAGGTTCCGGGTTTGATTCCCGAAGGGGCACTCGTTGAACTAATATAATTTTGTGAGACTTTCCCTAGTTTGATTAGGAGTTAGGACATTGCAGGCTGAATCGCCTGATTGTCCGAAAAGAAATATCCGTGCTTCGGAAGGCACGTAAAGCCGTTGGTCCCAGCTTCTATCTAGTAGTTGTTATATAAGACATGATTTATGCCTTATGCTGCTTAATGATTCTGACACCAAGGTTTTTGAGGCAGGTGAACGAAAAAAAAAAACAATGATGATAAAAAAAATCAAAGAGTTATAATGATAATTTTTTTATCCATTGGATATTTTACCACGTACTTAAATCAAATTTATACTAGATATCTTTTCTGGTGAGTTACGGCCCCGTAGCCTAGTTGGTAGTTCGTCTGCCTACTGAGCACAGGGTCGCGGGTTCGAATCCCGCCCAGGGCAAACATTCGTGTGATGAGCACTTGTGTTTGCCTTGTGTCTGGATATTGTATATTTATATATGTATGTATATCAGCTGTCTGACACCCATAGTACAGGCTCTGCCTAGTTTGGGGTCAGATGGCCGTGTGTGAGATGTCCCACATATTATTATTATTAGTTAAAAAATTTGACTGTCTTCTGTGGAGAAGAAATCGCCGGAAGAAACTCCACAGGCGTTGCATCTTTTAAATGTAATTTCTGTGTTATTCAGGTCAGCAGTATGGGCGAGGCTACGGCGGGTGACTTCAACGAGGATACGGAGTACTTGATCAGTAAAGAACAAGCGAAACAGATGAGGTTAGTATTGATTTAGTACATCTCTTTCACGAAGTTTTTCAGTATCAACGCGCTGGGCCCGAGGTCCGAGGCTCCCTAGAGCCGCCCCTAGACGCGTTGGTATATGACTACTCTGGGGTAGAGCCTTTCGCGAGCCCGCAAGTCCATTCGACACAAGCATATGACAATACAACACCGACGACGGAAACTAGTTTTCTGAGTAATTTTATCATTTTAAGCGCTTTTATATTTGACTGTTTTGTGTAATAAGGGTGTTATAAGATTGACTGTCTGTCTGTGGCAAACTCCTAAACGGATACGCCGATTTTGATCTAGTTTTTTTGTTTGCAAGTTGTTACAATCGAGAGTGTTCTTAGCTATGGTCCAAAAAAATTTCTTCAGCCATTTGAAGATTATCAGCTCTTTTCTAGTTGTTGATCAAGTAACCGTTTTGTAGCGGGGCTTATGTTATTTTATTTATGTTTATGAATTCTATGGGATGTTAAGAGTATAAGAAAAGAATATAATACCTATAACAATTTTATTACGATAATCACAAATGTAGAGAAACTATTACCTCCAGCTCCAGGCATTTGGTATTCAAATTCTTGGTCTATTCCAGAGTATGGGACCAGATCAAGCGGCGGTCTTCCTGCCAGATCCTGCCATTGACTGACAACTGCAAGAAACCACCAGACCTGTACAGAGAGGTTAACCACCCCGCCATCAACTCTATAAGACAAGTCAAGGTAACTTTTACCACCTTCTACTTCATTGTCATCATGCGTTGCTTGCTTATCATGTGGGTTTCAAGGTTTACCTACCTCACAAACCCTGGTGTCGGAATTATAGAACCGCCTTAGGCTTCCGACATGGCTCCTATAACGACTACATCCAAAGAGTTCAAAGCATTTTGTGTTAGTACAATAAAAGTTACCTTACCTTACCCTTACCTTTACCTTTACCTTCAATTTATTTTACAACTTTTGGATGTTACATCACTTAGTTAAGTCATTTAAATTATCTTTTCTGGCGAGTTCAAAAATTTGGCTGTATTCTGTGGAGAAGAGCTCGCCGAATTAACTCCACAGGCGTTGCATCTTTTAAACATATTTTTACAATCCGTAGATAGTAGCCGGGACCAACAGCTTTACGTGCCTTTCGAGGCACGAAATCATCTTTCTTTTTGGACAATCAGAGTGCCAAGTGCGAGTTTTTTACTCACGAAACGCGCTCGATAACTACAACGTAAACGAGCATTTAGTATGGAGAAATTTTAGTTCAGTGAACTGCCCACAGATGGCGTAGTTTTAATTCCATACAAAATCGCGTTTACGCTCTCGATATCGAGCGCGTTTACTTTGGTTGCAAAACTCGCACTCGGCACTCAGGTGATTCAGCCTGCATTGTCCTAACTAAACTAGGGAAAGTCTCACAAAGTGATATTTGTTCGACGAGTCCCCACTGGGATTCGAACCCGGAACAACGTCAGGTGAGCTTTTAACCACTCGACCACGGAGGCTGTTACTTGTAAAAGCCAAAAATACAAATACAAATCATTTATTCGTCAACATAGGTATTATAGCACGGGCGTACACCGAGCTATGAAATAAGAACCACAGAAAAACTATTTAAACACTGTATTGTATTAAATCACAAACTCAATATCACATCACAACTAAAAAAACACTTCAACCATCTAATCCTATGGGAACTGGGTTCCTGGAGCGTTTCATAACAGCTCCAGGGAACAATCGCGTTAAAACTGACTCGAACTCTCAAAATCCGTTTATTCGAAAAACAATTTAAATTTAGAACAAACATGCGGCCAGTACCAAAGGCAAAAGAGATGGCATGACCAATGCCACAGTATATAAGGTTGGTAAAGTAGGCAGCACATGCGGCGGCTTTCACGGTGTATAGACACACATCGAAGCTTTATTTGGCAGCCCCGTAGCTTAGTTAGCCCGTCTGCTTACGAAGCGCAAGGTTGCGAGTTCGAATCCCGCCCAGAGCAAACATTCGTGTGATGTACACTTGTGTTTGCCTTGTGTCTGGATGTTGTATATGTATATTTGTAATTATATCAGCTATCTGGCTGACACCCATAGTACAGAAGCCAGCACATGCGGTTGGACACTCGCACTACGAAATTCACCCGAACCGCTACGGAATACGGATCTCAAGGTCATAATGTCCAGCCGCATGTGCTGCCTACTGTACAGGCTCTGCCTAGTTTGCGGTCAGATGGCCGTGTGTGAGATGTCTAAAATTTTTTTAATGGAGATATTTCTCACGCAGTGTGAGAAAGTCCAGCACGGACAGTCGTCGACCCAAACGATTATCACAATGAGCAAGTTGGTATCAGCAGCTGTGATGCAAGAAATAGTGTCCTACGTCTACACTGGGACTATTGATGCCAACGCGTTCAAACAACAGGTTAGTACTAAATTACTTAATTTATTTTTAAATCTTACCTTGCTGAAGCACTTAACTTCCGAACAAAAATCTAAAAGTTCTAAACCTAAAGCCTCTGTCACACACAGCGAATAGTCGCTGCGATTGCATTCGCTGCGACTAAGAATGAACACGTGCGAACTAACTAACTGAGCGAATACTCGCTGCGAGTGCCAATTCGCAGCGATTAATCGCTGTGTGTGACCGAGGCCATGGTCTACGAAAACAAGGTCTTACCGTTAGACTACGTGACTGACACAAGCCTACGTCATTTTGCACGCATTCCACAAGGATAAACAGCGCAAGATGACGTAGGTTTGTGTGAGTCATAATGGTTAGACCTTTGAGAATAAATTTTATAATTTTTCGATTTATACTCTAAGGGTTAGACCTTGTTTTCTTAGACCATGACCGAGGCTTAATAACCGGATGTACAGAAGCCAGCACATGCGGCTGGACATTCGCACTAGCAATGGACCCCTAACGCTATGGATACGGGTCAAAATGTCCACCCGCAAATGCTGACTACTGTACTAATCTTCCGAATCTTACATTAGTATTTTGGTTAAATAAATAGTCATTTTTGTTCGGAAAGAATATTATTTTCCAATTTAAACTTACATACACGGTGCAGCTGCTTTGGTAGGTATTACATGGTGGGACGTTATTTTACAAAATTGCAAGTTAACAGGACCCCGATCGCGCTGACTCGAACGACTTAGCCAAAACTAAACTTTTAACAAAACCGCTGTCAGCAGTCGGTTTATTCAAAGGGGAAATAAATATTTTTTGAAGCTGTAAAATCTATTTAAAATGTTCTTGAATAAACGTGCTCTTTATAAGCATGTATTTAACAATAGGTTTATTAAATAACTAGCAGATATTTTAAAATATCACCATTCAGAACATATTTTGTTCATATCCCGTTGTTTTTGATCAGCCACTGAAGAATGTTGTGAAAACACAATTTCAATGATCCCAAACATTTCCA
This sequence comes from Teleiodes luculella, assembly GCA_948473455.1. NCBI lineage: Eukaryota > Metazoa > Arthropoda > Insecta > Lepidoptera > Gelechiidae > Teleiodes > Teleiodes luculella. The sequence continues at coordinate 9,546,483 of OX419604.1, forward strand.
AAACAATAAAGTTTCGTATTTGAATATCTATCTCTCACTCTCTCTCTCTTTCTCTCTGAAAACTTCAGTGTTATCTTATGTAAGGTTTATATAAGTTATAACTTGCACTTTAGTAAAACTGCCCTTTCCGACGACGGAACAAGACTTACCTACAAACTTTTGCTGGGATAAAAATATGTATTCAAGTTCTCGCTTCAAACCTTTTTCTAGACAAGGCAGCGAAATAAATATTTTTTTATAACAAGAAAATGCTTTAACATTTTTTCAAATGGGTAATCTTCAGTCCGAAGATGTCAAAGAAGAATATTGGTCAAAAATTGAGACAAACGTATAAATAAGATTCGACAGTATTTTTAACAAATCTCAAACTAAAGACTTTGGGTCTTAATTCCTTAATAATCAGGGACCCCGATCGCGCTAACTCGAACGACTTAACTTAAACTAAACCCTAACCAAAACTATCGTCAAATCACGCGCGCCTACCTACGGAATAATGCATTTGACAGCAATTATGGTAAAGTTTAGTTTTGGTTAAGTCGTTCGAGTTAGCACGATAGGGACCCAGGACATGTTGTTCTTAAGACCTGGGTTTTTATTACTTCACTCATAAAGCCTTCATCAAAATTCTAAAATTAAATACATTAATTTGTCTCAAGGTTTGATACTTACTCCCTTTGTGTGTTCTTCAAATATACCTAACCTACTTCTTTAGCTTTTGCTTTTAATAAGGTTACCTTTTCTCTATTACCTTCCAAAGAAATATGATATGTATAATTATATATTTTTATAAATACTTTCACTCTAAATATTATATAATTGATATTTTTTAACCAAATTTACAATACAATATCTACAATACAAAAATACTCAATAATAATAATAATTTATCATATTTCTTCGGTAACTTAATTTTGTTACCTCTTATTTTTTATTTATCTTAATACACGGTTTCTTATTTGCTTTATATGATTTTTACTTTAATCTTTCAGCAATTCTTTATTAAATTCTTAATAAAAATAAATAATAAAAGCTAAGCGTAATAATATACTTATTTTATAATAAATATCTTCTGCAGTCGGCTGCTATTGGACTTCTACTGGTAAATTCTAAAATAATTATTGTTTCATAAAATCATTGTTGTTTTAATCATTTTAATAATAATTTTAACGCAATCACTTCTGCTAACGTAGTGAATTTTAATATTTTTTTAGACTCCGCATTATTTTATTGTCTATTGCTATTCTTCACTCATATTTTTATGCATTTTTAGAATTATAAGTTTTCCTTTTTAAGCTAATACCTATAATTAAATATTTAAACTTTTTTCTGTGAAATTGTATTTCCCTTTGTATTTAATATGTCTATGTACAACTTTTATACTTAATATTATTTGAATTGTACATATTTTAGGAATACAAATATCAAAATACTAAAAAATAATAAAGTAAACAGATTTTTGTATTGAACTCAACAAATAGATAAAAATTTCACTTCGTGTTACTGTTACTAGGCTGGTGTCGTTTAATACGTTGTGCAATTATAATATTTATAGTCATGGTAAATAAGAGCCATTTCACATAATAAGTAATGCGAACGTGTCTAATTTATATGTACGGTAAGTGTGATAAATAAACCATATAAATAAAGTATAATACTTAGAGTATAAATAGAAACATTTCTGGGAGGGATAGAGTACCTACGCCTAATCGAGTATGAACCGTAAGCACGGATATGAACAGTCCGAATATCTTCAGCGCGTTCGTTTAGTATCTTTAAATGGTTATCGGAGCTGATTGTTTTTCCCGGTGAAAATAAATAATTTAATAGGAGAACATTTTGAAATGTGCAGTGATAAGTTGCAAACATGACTCGAGGAACAAATCCAAAAAGAAAAATGTTATTGTGTTATTGATTTCACCGCCCATACAACATCTGCTTACGCTTGACATAAAGGCAGCGGAGCGATGCGCGTGCTAGTGCTCTATGTATATTTATTCTCTAAGGTATAACAATTGAACGTACATCTGTCAAGTCCTGTGAAGCTTGATTAGACGTATCTTTTCGACACAAGCATAGATCAATACAAAAAAACGTATAGTTATCTGTATTTCTTGGTTAGTTTAATTGATATTTCATTAATTAAATTTTTCGTTACGGTAACTTTTTAATACTTACGAGTACCTAATTAATGACTGATATTATATTGATTTATTTCTTACTTTTATCCCGTTTTTCGTTTGTATTATAATAGTTTTTTTTTTAAATGTAAACAATAATTAGAAGTTTTCAATGTATTACACAGATAGCGTTGTATGAAATATCCAAAGTGCGTCATCGTGAAAAGGCTCTTATTACTTAAAATTACTAAATTGTTACGGCGATTTGGTAGTGTTGCCGTATAGGTACCTATACAGAGTTACTTTTTAATCAGTGCACATATTTTGTGTACACAGCAGTATCGTTACTAGATCACATGAGACGAAAAAAACCTTCTTTTTTTTTTTCAAAAACGCTATAATACGTGTCCAAGCCAATGAGTGTTTATACGAAGTATCAAGAAGATTGGCGCGTATTAAAATTCTTCCCATACAAAATTTGATACCAATTTTATGCATTCGAAATGGGGAAATTTAGATTTTTTTGTATGAAATGTGATAAAATAAAAATATTCGGGATTTTTTATTTTCTTTAATCCATGCCTACCTACAATATGTGCACTGATTAAAAAATAAACCTGTATACCTAGTAGAAGATTTGGTAGAGAAATTGTATGTAAATGTTTCAGGAAATAAGACAAGCGGCCGAACTGCTTGGTTTCCACGAGCTGACCAAACTGAGCCAGTTTATTTTGGACCAGCACCTGCTGTTTGATAAAGGATTTATGCTGCAATTTCATAGTGTAAGTACATAACAGTGTCAACAGGCATTTGTCACAGAAGTAGGTATATTATATGGTTTGTTTCATATTAATCCGGACAAAAGGTCATTTTTCAAACGATACGATAAAACTATAGGAAACTTAGAACAACGAGGGCCTTCGCACCGGTACGGAAGGCCGGCGTTGCTCAAAGATAGGAAATTATCGCAAAATACGTAATTTGGCCTATCGTAGTGGAAGGCTGGTGAGAGTGTGACCTTGACAGACATTTTGGCGTCTCATTATTTTTAATAACTTTCAAGAAAAGAAAGAGGTCAATGAACTTTTATCCGGATTTATATGAAACAGTGTTCAATTATTATTGGAAAATCATCAGTAGGTAAACAAAAATTCCATAACAACACAATAATAGGTTTTCACGTGTAGAAAAGTCATTTTTGAATAAATTTCTTTCTTTATTTCCTCCTTGGTCGACCATGCTATCCCAGTGCAGGTTGGTCAACAACACACAACCTTTGAATTGATTATGTATGTAATATAGAACCCAATTGTATGCGACTTTTCAGGCACACACAATCTAACTCAGATTTAGTAACTAGACGATGTACGTTTTTAACCCCCGAAAAAAAAATTAGGTACTATGTTGCGGATAAAAAACCAGTTAAACCAGTGTGACCAATTTTCATCCTTGGTAACCTCACTTCATCATTTCAGCCTCTACCCCAAAGGTTACGGGAAATGTACGTGGAAAGGAACCTTTTCGCCGACGTGACCTTTGACCTTGACGATGGGATCCACTTAGCTCACCGCGCGATCCTCATGGCTCGTTGTGACCCTATGAAGGCCATGTTCCAAGGTCATTTTAGGGAAAGCATCTCTAGGGTGGTAAGTGTTTTGTATCATTCGGTGGTTTTAGTTTAGGAAAATGACGACATGATCGAAAATAAAATAAAAACACTCTTATTAAATAAAAACTCCCTATTGCTACGGAATAAGGGCGCACTCCAATGTGAGTTTAATATTGATCGGTAACAGCCCATTAGGGGCTCGAGCCTAACGTGAAGTTAGGGTGAATAAACTTTAGTCGACCCGTCTAGTGCGGGTTGGTCACGAACACACAACCTTTGGATTTCTTCGCAGGTGTGTGCAGTGCTGGTTTCCTCACAATATTTTCCTAAAATCGTAAAAGCGTCTTAATTCGACGCTTTCGCGTTTGCGCGACGACAGAAACCAGCACATGCGGCTGGTCATGTTGACCTTGAGAGCTCCCATATTCCGTGGCTGTAGAGGTGAATTTCGTAGTGCGAATGTCCAACTGCATGTGCTAGCTACTGTACCTTTGCATTCGAAAATCGCACTTGCGTGTATAAAAATGTAAGTTGGTGTCTAAAAAAATATATGTTTGGGATTTTTATTACAAAACTTTTTAGACTAGCGTGTAACTTTTTGTGGTAATAGTAGGTCATAATACCTCTTCTCGTTTTTTCCCCAGATCTCGTTCCCAGGGGTAAAAATGTACGCATTTCACATCCTGCTGTGCTACATCTACTCCGACAAGATCCCTCCAGTGGATCCTCGGCGGTGCATCGAACTCCTGGAGCTGGCTAACAGGCTCTGCATGACTCGCCTGGTCACGCTGGTGGAAGCCAGGGTCATAGACCAGCTGCAGCATCAGGACAGGTCTTTGTCACCATCATTTTAAATTGTAACATCCACTGCTGGACTGAAGTGATCCTCAATTAGGGTTGATGACTGAATCCAAAATTAATGACTGCCTATACCTTATTTAGTAAACTAGCTGTCTAGTTTTATCACAGAATTGTTTGAGACAAATTCGTAGATCATTGAATTATCTCATCTCAGCCTGTAGTCGTCCACTGCTGGCCTGCTGCCCCCCCTGTGATCTGCACAACGATCCGTCCTGCTTGGCCCGCATCCAGCGGCAAACCAACACCCTCACCAGATCGTCGGTCCACCACGTGGGGGGCCTGCCCACACTAAGTCGTATTTAATTATCTAGAAAACATAAATCAATACTTTTTTTTTCGAATAGCCACCGTTTCTCAGATATAACGGTTCTAAAAGTTATTAATTTTATAGTGTGCATTAATGTGTCCCCCTATTTTAGGTGCTAAATTTTTGAGTTGTGAGTTTTCGGTCGCGCAATTTCTGTTTCGTACAAAATACGTAGGTACCTACCTAACTCATTTAAGTCGCCGCCGCGCCGAGTGAACGAAACAGGGGTTTTGTATGAAACCAAATGCAGCAGAAATTGCGCGACCGAAATTCTGCGACTCACGACTTACAATATTACGCTCGTCTGGCCTCAGCCTAATAATAAATTCATACTTAGGTAATCAAATGCTGACACCTAAATATCTTCAATATCGTTATTTATACTTTTTAGTGTATAAATAGTTAAAAGTGTGTTTGTTAGTTTTTTTATTTATTACCTGATAAATTCCTGTACTTATTGTTTATTTCCGCAGGGTATGTGGCGAGGAAGATCAAGTCGTCGAAATAGCGCTATCGTTGTTGGAGCTAGTCAAGGTGACTCTTTTAATCTAAATCTTTATCTCGATCAACTATTTCAAAAATAAAGATTGAATACCTACAATAAAAATATTTAAAAAATGTCTGAAAAAATATTATCCGTTTTCTCATGGTCCAAAAAAACAAGGTCACATACAAGCCTATGTCATTTTGCGCTGTTCATCCTTGTCTATTACACGCATTCGACAAGGATGAATAGGCAAAATGACGTAAGCTCGTGTCCGTCACGTGGTTGGACACGTGGTAGACCTTGTTTTCTTGGACCAAGCGTTTTCTCATGGATCCGTACTTAAAGCCTGGCCAAAGACCTGCTTTGGGGGCGCCACATGTATATTTTTACGACTATGGCAACAATTTCCCTTATAAAATTAGTTCCATTGAAATTCCGCAATATGGCGAGGTTTCTTATTTCTCTGGTCGGGCTTTATATACCTATACATCCACAGCTACACAACGCCCACAACCTCGCGGATTGGTGCACGTGGCGCCTGTGCGGCGCGTACGACCGCGTGTGTCGCGCCAAGCACCTCAGCCAGGCCTCCCGGGACTATCTCTCTGACAACCGGTGGCCGCCCGTTTGGTAAGCAAATAAATAAATATAATAGTTTAAAAAACTAAAAAACACTCTTCCTGTCCGCCATCTTGGACGTCCGCCATATTGGATTTAAGTCATGTGACTATTTTTTTCGCGCGATGGAGAGGGCTATGCTTGGAGTTTCCTTGCGTGATCGAATCAGGAATGATGAGATCCGCAGGCAAACCAGAGTCACCGACATAGCCCGAAGAATCGCTAAACTTAAGTGGCAATAGGCTGGGCACATTGCACGTAGAACCGATGACCGTTGGGGAAAAAAGGTTCTTGAATGTCGGCCACGCGCCAGAAGACGTAGCGTGGGCAGGCCCCCTACAAGGTGGACCGCTGGATGCGGGCAGCGCGGGACCGATCGTTGTGGAGATCTTTGGGGGAGGCTTTTGTCCAGCAGTGGACGTCTACTGGCTGAAATGACGACTAATTTTTTCGTATTCCTGACAGCAATCCCTTTCATTTGATACCCATATCATGGGGGTGGATTTCAAACAACCAGTCCGCCATCTTGGGGAGGCCGCCATATTGGATTTGTAATGACGTTTCTTAATTAGTCATGTATTGTCATCAAATAAATTAGAAATCCACAAACATAACTTTAAAAATGTATTCTCTGCATACAACTCCATGAGGTCAATTCTAAGCCAGAGAACCATAACGATATTCTTTTATTGATTAACAATATTTTTTATGTCACAGGTATCTGAAGGAGTACGATTATTACCAGAAGTGCCTCTCTGAGCAGAGCAAAGAGAACAAAGAGATGCGGCCGACGACATCGGTGCAAGCCGCTCAGCACACCGGATGCCTCTGTTTCACTAGTGAGTATCGTGTCACTTGCCGAGAACGAAGAGATCTCAGAGAACAAAGAGATGCGGCCGACGACATCGGTGCAAGCGGCTCAGCACACTGGATGCCTCTGTTTCACTAGTGAGTATCGTGTCACTTGCCGAGAACGAAGAGATCTCAGAGAACAAAGAGATGCGGCCGACGACATCGGTGCAAGCGGCTCAGCACACTGGATGCCTCTGTTTCACTAGTGAGTATCGTGTCACTTGCAGAGAACGCAGAGATCTCAGAGAACAAAGAGATGCGGCCGACGACATCGGTGCAAGCGGCTCAGCACACTGGATGCCTCTGTTTCACTAGTGAGTATCGTGTCACTTGCAGAGAACGCAGAGATCTCAGAGAACAAAGAGATGCGGCCGACGACATCGGTGCAAGCCGCTCAGCACACCGGATGCCTCTGTTTCACTAGTGAGTATCGTGTCACTTGCCGAGAACGAAGAGATCTCAGAGAACAAAGAGATGCGGCCGACGACATCGGTGCAAGCGGCTCAGCACACTGGATGCCTCTGTTTCACTAGTGAGTATCGTGTCACTTGCAGAGAACGCAGAGATCTCAGAGAACAAAGAGATGCGGCCGACGACATCGGTGCAAGCGGCTCAGCACACTGGATGCCTCTGTTTCACTAGTGAGTATCCGGTCACTTGCAGAGAACGCAGAGATCTCAGAGAACAAATAGATGCGGCCGACGACATCGGTGCAAGCGGCTCAGCACACTGGATGCCTCTGTTTCACTAGTGAGTATCGTGTCACTTGCAGAGAACGCAGAGATCTCAGAGAACAAAGAGATGCGGCCGACGACATCGGTGCAAGCGGCTCAGCACACTGGATGCCTCTGTTTCACTAGTGAGTATCGTGTCACTTACAGAGAACGCAGAGATCTCAGAGAACAAAGAGATGCTACCGAAATCTACACCAGCTGCTTCTGTTTACCAGTGAGTATCCTGTTGTCACTTACAGAGAACACAGAGAGATCAGAGATCAAAGAGAGGCGGGCGAAGAGCACACTGGCTGTCTCTGTTTCATCACTGAGTATCATGTCATCATTTGCAGAGAACGCAGAAAATACAGAGAGCTCAGGGAACAGAGAAATGCGGTCAAAGAGCACACCGGCTGCCTCTGTTTCACCAGTGAGTATCCTGTTGTCACTTGCAAAGAACACAGAGATTACAGAGAACAAAGAGATGTGACCTTGCTGCAAACGGCTCAGCACACTGCTTAATTAATCAATTCCCAATACGAAACTGTAGACGGCTAAAAATATTCATAACGATTGTCGTTAACGGCTCATATCATATGTCCCCACCGAGGGGCGAAAGCCTACCCTGGAATCAGGATGGATAAGCCACAACGATCGGTCAATGCACTGCACCTTCTAAAGATTACACAGTTTTTTTAATACATACAAAGGGATACATGTTCATAGCTTCTAAAATCAATTTAAAAAAATAATTTATAATGATTTAATATTTTCCATAAGTTTGAAATTGTGGGGCATATTACATTATCATATATTATACGATCATTAAACGAATTGAATGCCCACTGTAACCATTTAGATACCTATATTTGCAGATAAAATAACAATATTTATATCTAAGTTATACGTTTCTTTATGTACGCTATGATATTCGTTATAAATTGTAAATTAACCAAGAATTTGTGTCACGTCACGTAAAGTACTAACTATTCTGTTTTTATAACTATTAACTAGGTTGCAGGTTTTTTGGATAATATTATTTCTGTAAACCGCATGTATTTTAATAAATAAATAAATAAATAACAAATATACAAAAATAAAATCACTTTGACATGTAGATTAATAGTAGTTAAAATTGCTACGGCGTAGCACATTAGGCGTAGCAGTTTACTACGAAAGTGCTACGAAATCTATACATGTCCCTGATGACGGTATGCAAGCTACTTCGTGGGGATCTTGCCTGTCCGGAGCTAGTGTCTAGTGTGTGTCGCTTATATGTGCCTGACAACTACTTGCGAGCTCGCAGCCATCGTCTGTTGGCAGTGCCTTCCCAACGCACCAACCATTACTGCAACTCTCCGCTCGTCCTTGCACTCAGTCAGCTGAACACTCTCCTGGATATGTCACCACATATTGACCTCTTTCATGACTCACTAGCAAAACTTAGTAAAGAATGCCTCGTACTTGCAGAAGGAAGGTAACAGTTTGTTAATAAAGTTTTTTATTCTGTTTGTACATATTATTTAAGTTTACAGTGATTTGGCTGTGTGTGATGTTATGCTGTAAATGTTTTTCTTTAAATAAATAAATAAATAAATGAGTAATTTGAATGAGCTTATCACTGTCATTGAAAAACACGCTTTATTTGTATGCAGGTAAGGTCCGTCGGGAGAGCGAAGGCGCGGCGGACGCGAGCACCGCATTATGCCGTAGCGCGGATGTACAACACCCGCCACTTTGACATCTGCCATACTGGAGGTAACTTTTAACAGCTTCCTTGTTACAGCTCATAATATAGTTAATACCATAGTAACAAATTTCCTTGCGTGATCGAATCAGGAATGATGAGATCCGCAGACGAACCAGAGTCACCGACATAGCCCGAAGAATCGCTAAACTTAAGTGGCAATGGGCGGGGCACATTGCGCGTAGAACCGACGGCCGTTGGGGCAGAAAGGTTCTTGAATGGCGACCGCGCGCCGGAAGACGTAGTGTAGGCAGGCCCCCCACGAGCTGGACCGACAATCTGGTGAGGGTCGCGGGAAGCCGGATGCGGGCCAAGGTGTGCATGTGGATTGAGGGCCCATTTTTTAAAAGTTTACAAAACGATTTGAGATTTATAGGGCATATAATATAATAAAGAATAGTAAAAACATGAAGCACAGGGTCACGAATTTCTTAAACATAAATTGAAACTGTGGTGATTAAATAATTTTAGCCGAGCATCTGGATTGAGCGCCCAAGTTATTTAATCACCACACCACAGTTTCAATTTATGTTTAAGAAATTCGTGACCCTGTGCTTCATGTTTTTACTATTCTTTATTACATGCCCTATAAATCTCAAATTGTTTTGTAAACTTTTAAAAAATGGGCCCTCAATCCAGATGCACACCGGGCCAAGCAGGACCGATCGTTGTGGAGATCCTTGGGGGAGGCCTTTGTCCAGCAGTGGACGGCTACAGGCTGAGATGATGATGATGAAGAACGTTGCAAAATCCAAAATGTTCGGATTAGTGTGCTGTAGATTGTACTTGTGTTAACTTTTTTTCAGGTCCCTCCGTTTCGCGGTGCTCCTGCCAGTATCTATGTGCTTTATGAGTACTATACTGACTATATTGATACTTTTCCACATTTACACTTAATTTATAAATTACTATTGTATTATAATATAAAACTATGTAAGGCAACTTATGCGAGGTCACGCCCGGAAGGTTGAAACTTAGTTTCATTTTTACTTCTTATTTTTTATTGAATAAAGTTACCAATTTTTTTCATAATCACGAAATAGATTTTTATAATAAATAAAATATAAATTACATAACGAAAGGATGTCGAAAAAAATATAATATGTTAGTAAATTAAAACTGAATCATTATCTATTTACAAAAAAAATTCGGTGACTGGTTCGCCTGCGGATCTCATCATTCCTGATTCGATCACGCAAGGAAACTCCAAGCTTCATCGCTCTTTGGGTGCCTTCTTATGAGGCCCATCGAAAAACTAATAATAAAACTAATTTCCCCCTCCCCTCTTCAACCCCGCGGGCGTGACCGTTCTCCGGTTGTCCTATACAAAAAGCATTAAATTATAAAGTATTATAGTCATAAAAACATAACGCACTCTCAAAGTAATCTTAAGACACACCTTGACTGCTAAACATTCTTGTCGGTAAATAATTTTAAATAATAAGTCCTATTTTTGTGTATTTTATAATAAAAATAAGTATAAAAGTGAAAACGTTTTAAAAAAATCACATGCTTAGCATAAATATTTTTCATATTAAAAGCAGAACTTTCTTATTCGTGATGATTATAACTAATCCATTCTGTGATCAAAAATATTCTTTGACATTTATTGAAGATCATTCAGTGGATGGAAAATCAAGTCAATACAAACCGCATCAACTGTTTTGTAATCTACCGATATTTATATCAACAGCTTTAGCGAGCTATCACACTGGCGACAAAGACAAAGTCGTGCAAAAACGAAAAGGGACGCAGTTATGTGCAAGAGTGAGCGCGATGTATTTGTATCTCATTCTAACGCATAACTGCGTCCCTTTTCGTTTTTGCACGACTTTGTCTTTGTCGCCGTGTGATAGCTCGCTTAAAGGCGCATTTTCATTGGTCGTTAGCGCCCGCATGCGAGGTGCGGGAGATTTTTGAAACGCATGCCATAGGGCCCGTATGCGGAAAACCGTTTTCATTGGTCGTTAGCGCCCGCATGCAATGTGCGAGACGAGGGCCTGACACACTTTGACAGAAAAAGATAGTCTTATTGCGATTCCTAAAAGAGGAAATAGAAAAGATGCATCATGTTTTGTCTCTATCACCGACCGAGCATTTTTTCATTGTCGGGTTATAGGCACACTTCATATCATATAGTATTTTAGTTAATTTATGGTCGGGTTATAGGCACACTTCATTATAGACTCAATGTATGTCTTTCTCTTACGCCCGGTCGCACGGTGGCGAATCTATAACTACTATACTATATCTATGGTGCGAGAGAATCCCCTAACATGCCCGGTCCACGCGTGATAGACATAATTTTGTCGTGCGTATTCTCTTATCCTTTTGGAGGATATTTCAATATGGCGGGTTTTTTGACAGTTAAATGTGCGACAAACTTTTGTCATAGCACTGCATGTTACGGGGGTGGATACGGTATGGCAGAAAAAGAGATTATGGGTTTTGGGAGTGCTTTATACCGACCGTGTTATCGACTGACTAATTTCATTGGTTGTTAGCTCGCAAGTGTTGAGCCCCCGCATTGGACTAACGACCAATGAACATGCGCCCTAAGAGCCTAGCCACAAATTTTCTTCTAAAATTGAAATTCTGCGTCGACCTTTGGTTCCAACCGCCACTTTATAAAAATGTGATATGCCTAAATTAAATCGATTAGACCTGTTTTAATATTTAGGCTTAATTTATGTGCTTAGAAAGAATGTAAAATAATAAAAAAATCCTCTTTGAAACGCTAAAAGCAATGTCAACACGATTTTAACTTATCAAAATTTGATAGATATTGAATTATTATTACTTATCATTTAAGTTCGCAAAGAATTTTGATATATTCGTTTTATCCATTTTTGAAGCGAAAGTATAAATTATAGCAAATACTTAAGGTTCATTATACATAAATATTACTTATAAAAAAGGTCCCATTCACAGATTACCGTATCACCTTATCGTTATTTTATTATTGCATTTTAATTTACGTAGGTATTTAAACTTTAAGAATTTGCGCGCTTGCAGTATTTTTTAGAATAATACCAGTTGAAAGTGAATAGTTCTGTAGTATGGTGGTATGGTATACCTAGTTGAAAAGTATTGCTTGTAAAGATAAGTAGGTATTCTGCGAATAGTATGGATAAGTTAGGTAATGAAATGAAACTGTGATTTGAAAGGTCAAACCAATCATTGTCTTTAAATTGCTGAAGAAAATCTACTAACTTATGGTGAAGTTTTAAAGTGATATTGGAGATATAGGTAAGGTTTTTTATAGACACAAGGTTTATTTACGTGTATAGTTATTATAGCAACTTAAAGCTCGACCAAAGAAATAAAAATATCCTCTGGGGGCGCCATGGGACGACTATTTCTTATAAAATTAGTTCCATTGAAATTCCGCAATATGGCGAGGTTTTTCATTTCTCTGGTTTATTTGATTCCTTGGTAAACAAACTCTACCCGAAGACTCTACCACTATGTTGCAGATAGCCTTGGTTTAAGAAACTTCAGATGATTTAATTCTTTTCAAACCTTCGTAACTTTGCTTCGTAATAGATTTGGTAAAACTAAAAAAATATTTTCTTTTTGAAATCACTTCCTTTATAAAACCTAGTCATCACCAGGTTTTCTTAAGCAATTGCTTTTAAAGCACAATATCTGTGTGAGTTATAAGTATAAATTATAACCCATAAGTATAAATGTAACTTTATTTTTCTCTTTTAATTTTAAAAGAAATCTTAGCTGAGTAAATAATTAAGTGATAAATATTTTAATAATGATTTTTCTGCAATTTATGTTTGCATCTTGTGTACCTACTTTATATATTTTATTATGTCTTACATACTCGTATGTACCCACTTTTTTAAACATAGGGATAAAAGTCAGTATTTAAGGAATTTGAGTACAAAACATCCTATAACCATTTTTTGTAGCCTATTTTATTTCCTACTGCTGGGCAAAGGCCTCCCCTCCATCACGCCACGCATCACGATCAAGCGCACTTGTGATCCAATTTGTATCGTACGCGTCCAAGTCGTCCCGCCAACAACGTCTCCCGAGGCCTGCCTCGTCGTCGGCGTCCATTTTCTGGTATAAAATCTGTAGCGTCTCGGCACATAATGTCCTTTTCTCAAAAAGTCCTCTTCTCGGGAATTCCTTTTCTATGAGAAATGACATTTTGAGAAAAGGACTTCCCGAGAAGAGGACTTTTTGAGAAAAGGACATTATGTGCCGAGACGATCTGTAGCCAGTTTAGCCCATCTTTCGGGATGCATGCAGGCGACATGTCCCGCCCAATCCCACTTTAGCTTTGCTGTTTTTAGCCGACATCTGTTATGCCTATTTTGGAGCGTAGGTATAGTTCTAGGTATTCCTTATACGGTCAATTCTTCTGACACTCAACATACTACGCTCCATGGCACGTTGGTAGACCTTGAGTTTTGACTTCTGTGACTCTGTCAGTGACCATATCTGTGCACCGTAGGTTAAAATAGGCAGGACAGGTAGACATGTCGACGAGTTTGCATGATATTGGAAGATGGCCCTTCATTAGCTCTTTCATAGACCGTTTGGGATTCGTCTTATAACCATGCAGAATAAAAAATAAAATATGCTCTACTGTGTTATAACGTAGTGGTTGCTACATAAATGTTAAGAATGCCTACAAATAAATGTGACGTTCTCAAAAGTTATTAAGGGGCTCTACCATGCTAAGTGGCGCCGCCATCCTGAAAAAAATAATAACTCGGGAAATAATCAATTTTTCAAAAATCCAGTCCACAGAACTGGAGTCGGGGTGTTGTAGGATATATAGAAGCAATCACATATGTTTACTATAGTTCAATGTAGTTATAGATAGAAAAAATGCGAAAAGTGGCCGTTTTTCGCAAATTTCCTATCTCTAACTACAGCGAGATACAATAAATAAAGTTAATAGCTTCTATATATCCTACAGCACCCGACTCCAGTTCTGTGGACCGGATTTTTGAAAAAATTATTATTTTCCGAGTTATTCTTTTTTAAAGGGTGGCGGCGCCACTTAGCGTGGTAGAGCCCCTTAATCCTTATCGCTATTAAGATGCAAATTCTATTTCAATTAAGTGTGTCCTAACTCAGTCTTAATATTTTTTCCTTTTTTTATAATGTAAATCAAGGTAAATCTTTACCTACCAAACAGAATAATGGACTAGAGTTTGGCTATTGGTGCGAACAAACGGAAAGTACCTATACAATCTATGAAATTGGAAAACATCGTACTGGCAACCAAATTACATAGAAAAAAAAGAAAAAAGTATCAAATTAGGTAAATCCATAGAAAAGGGGTTGCCACGATGATTTTTTTTTTTCAAATTTGCCGGGTTTTTTTATTGTCTACTTTAGCCAAACTCTATCTTAACATTGATGTACGCTACCAAACTCGCTCACCCACCAGTATACTCACCAGTCACCACGTTACAAAATAATACGTAAGAACCATATTTACCTAAAAAACTGTATTTTACTAAGTACTATTTTTTAATGCAAATTTTCAACTGATCTCGTTGAGCGCACTCTTAAAGCAGGGTTATCATTGTCATGTAAATCTGCTTCAATTATTAGAATAAAATAAGTATAGGTTTCAGTGGATTTTTAATGAACAATATTGTAAAATATCCTTTTAACATTCTTATAGGTTTTCCTAATCTATAAGTAAAAAGAGTACCTACCTACCTATCTTTTCTATCTTGATTTTTGACTTATTAAAAAAATCGTTTCGCCCTTCGTTTGTGTGATGATATGTTACATGCATGTACCAAATTTCAACAGAATCAGTCCAGTAGTTTCAGAGGAAATAGGCTGTGACAGACGGACGGGTAGACAGACAGACACACAAATCCAATGAGGGTTTTGTTTTTGCTTTTAGAGGTAAGGAAAGGAACCCTAAAAGTTATCTACAAATCAAAAGAATAAAAATAATAAAATAGGAAATATTGCAACAATTAGTTTTATATTGAGGTTTGTTAAACCTAACTTAAATTTACTGAAATCTATACTTCTAAGGCAATTAGACTATTAGCTTAGGCATGTTAGTAATTTAGAGCATACTACTTACACATATTTCAGAGGCTGAAGTGGAACATTTCGAAATAGAAAAAAGGCTAGAAATAGCACAATTATCTAGTTGATCGAAATGAGTTTTTTTTTTAATTGGATTTATGTTGAAGAAAGATTCTCAGAACAAGCAAATAAAAAAATATATCTGACAACTGAAATCACATTTATTTACTTACTTTTATGGCAGGTATTATTTTACTACACAGCAGAAAAACACATATATATCTCCTAATGTGTACTTTAGCTTCTAAGATGAGTGTAAGTAATTGTATTTTGCCAATCTTCACTGTCGATAATTGACAATCTGCCATTTTTTACGTAACCATAGTTTTATGAAGTGTAACAAAAATAAATGTATGTGTAAAATACACAACTGATTTTTATTATCTTTACACCTTTCATTTAAATGTAAATTATGCTAATGGTAAGACTTTGAAACTCATATAATAAATGAAAACAGAAGTAATGATTATCACTTAAACTAGAACTTAAACGTCACAGATGTCAATTTCTTAATAAAACAATCTTTCCTTAAAATCTAACGTATATTAAACCTTAAATAGGATGTCCTAGAGTTTTGATTTCGCTTTTAACTTCTTCATAAAGATCCTTGTAATCTTCATGTTCTTTAACAAGCACCATTATACATCCTCGCATCGTACCCATGGCTGAACCAATGTCTTTTCGACTCGGTGTATAGCAATATGGAACTTCTTTTTCTTCGCACACTGCGGGCAAGTGACACATGATCTCGATTGGAGATATGTCACCAGCAAATACTACAATCCTGGAAGGAAAATAAAATATAATATTATTATTATCCGATCTTTAATGAATGATACTACATTTACACTTGAGGACTGCTAGCCTTATATATTTAGTCAAGGCTAGACTAACATTTCGTAAATAACTTGAGATTTAAATCAAAAGAATATCTACAAAGAAAGAAAAGTTATCAAAGTGAAACATACATAACCTCAAAATACTAACAAAACTATAAATGAACTCACCCTTTCTCCCCTAACCTCAACTGCTTCTGGACTATTTTCAAGCCATTCCTGATATAATTCTTGTGGCCGCTGGACTTCTTTATCAGTTTATATATCTTCTTGCTTAATTTTTTGGGAGCCATAGGTTTCGCTATCACGCTGCAGTGTGATACTTTATCGTCGTATCCTTGTGGTTCAATTTTCACGGTCACTTCACTGCCTTCTTCTACAGGCTCTTGCTTGATTTTACCCATTTTAATTTATTTCCAAAATAATTAACGTAAATACACGTGCGTGCGTGCGTCGTCGTCGTCAAGTCGTCGTAATGTCGTAAAGCGAAAATTACTATAATGTACGGCCAAACAATGTACGTACAATAATATACCGGGCGGGCAGGCAACCAGCACATTAAGGGTGATGCGTGCGATACGGCTGGCTGGACTTGTTGACCTTTAGAGCGCCCGTATTCCGTAGCAATAAGGGTGAATTTCGTAGTGTGAATTTCCAACTGCATGTGCTGGCTTCTGTCTGCACAACCAGACTAGTCTTTGCATTCTCTATGCCTTTTATTGGCCGACCTTATAAATTATATTTGAATGAGCATGCATGATAGTAAAACTCGACTAGAAAAATAAAAATTTGGAACATTGGAAAATGTGGAACTGATTTTACAATAGAAATTGTTGCCATAAATAATCATAAAAATATACACGTGGCGCCCCCAGAGAACGTGTTTTTTTTCTGGACAGGCTTTACTTAAATATATTAGGGATTTTCTGACAGCTGGAATAGTAAAGCCTGACCAAAGAATTAAAAAAACCTCGCCATATTGCGGAATTTCAATGGTACTAATTTTATAATGGAAATTGTTGCCATTTAAACATAAAAATATACACGTGGAGCCCCCAAAAGCAGGTTTTTATTTCTTTAGTCAGGTTTTAATAAAAAAATAGTAAAGGGTGGCAAAAGTATGTACATGCTGTCTGCCTACCTACTATGTAAGTAGCGACAGGCTCGAGAAGCTGTCAAACGCGACATAGTGACATTAGAGCCATAGCAGTTCTGTCAATATGTCGCGTTTGACAGCTTCTCGAGCCTGTCGCTACTTACATAGTAGGCCTACTGGTATAAGAAACAGCAAATCATTTAAATAATGTTTTCCGGTACAAAATATAAAAATAAACAAAATAAGCCCACAGATGGATAGCACTAATAAACAATAAAGTGATAAAAATGAGTAGTCGGACCATACGAAAAAGTTCAAAAATCAGTTGCAAAAAAAGGTAGGAGTTACACTAAAATGCAGGCACATGACATAACACATATTTTTATGTTTCTGACAACAATTTCCTTTAATAAGATAGTTCCATCAAAAATCCGCAAAATGGCTAAGATTATTATTTTTCAAATCCGTACTCGGTACTGGAATTATTAGGTCGTACTCGTACATTACTTATGATTTTTTTTTTTTTTTTAGTTTCTTTCTACCTTGTGGGAAAGGCAAAGGGATCTAAGCCCATACAGCCTAGTCTTTAGTAGTTTCTTGCATTATCCAAGTTTAATGTCTTCAGTCATTATTTCTTCAGTTTCATTTCGTCGTCTTTAGTCATTTCTTGGTAGTTTCATTTCTTGTTACGGGATCATTGAAATGCAAGGGTGGTTCTTACATTCCAATGATACTGAAGTTTAACGCGGGGTATCAAACCAGAAACAGCTAGCCACTCATTATCACTTTCATTGAATAGTTCTTCTTTAACGGCACATTATCGCACTAATTCCACCATATTAACACCACAATTACCATGAAAAACTAATTTTAAAAAGGACGAAACAATGAACCCGCCATTTCCTGTCGATTCCCGCGTAAAACTCCACATTACTTTTGAGAGCGTGTCAGTTGTGTTCTTTTCTGGGAATAAGCAAGGCAAAGGAAACTGGGCTACACGGCCTAATCTAAAGTTATTCATTTCCAAAAATTATCAGTTAACAAGTAATAGATCTCCTATTTTAGAAGACATTCGGCCTTTCCGATGGAAAACTTCGTAGTTAGAACAACGGCAGCGACCTCTACTTTTGCGCCCTACTGCTACCACGATCTTCAAAACTTTTTGGGCAGATACTGCAGATAGATAGAGTTTGGCACATGAAATTAGTTAGACAATGAAAAAACGCGGCAAATTTGAAAAAAACATCGTGGCAACCCCGATTCTATGGATTTACCTATGCCAGTCATTGCCAGTACAATGTCTTGTCTTCCAATTTCATCGATTGTCTACTTTCATTTGCTAAACTCTACCTATCAAACAAAAGCAACTAGGTAGTTCATTCCAGTTACATTATTACTTATCTAACTACGAGTACGAGTATCTAGTCGCCGAATCAACACGAAAAGAAGACTTATGTAACTGTTTATAGTTTAATTACATTTCAATTTATTACTTCTTCCAAGCATATCGTTTTCATTTCCTGTTTCGGACTCAAGAAATATTTAAGTAACAATCACAAAGAAAAACCACAAATTCACAAATAAAAATATCTGTATTTGGAAAGCATGATTATATGAACACCGAGATTTCTCAATTCACATTAATAATAATAATACATAAAGCAGCTACATACAGACTTGAATTTTTGAAATAGTTTTTATTTTTTTAATATAGTCCTATTTTAATGGAATGAAACAAAAATATTAAACCAAATACATTTATAATTCGATTGAAAAAGTTTAAATTAGAGAGCACATCACATCACATGAACAATAGAAAGTATAAGAAAGTTATTAGGTACTATAATATATTTTTTTAGTTAGAGCATGAATAACATAGAACTTGTGAAAAGGTCTAAAAACTATATTGTGTCACTTTCATTTTATTTTTTGTGCATTCCTGCTCACTTATAAAAAAATCGTGTATATTATGTAAGAAAAATAGTTCTAATTATAGACTTTTTGCCATTTTACCACATAAGTACTTGTAAAATCGATAGTGGTAAAATTAAAATGGCAATAAAGCCTGACCAGAAAAGTAAATAACCTGCTCTGGGGGCGCCACTTGCATATTTCTATGTCTAAGGTACCTAACATAAAATTACCATTGAAAATCTACCCGAATGGCGCGAAAAATAGTGAGATTTTTTAATTCCCTGGTTAGGCTTTACTTTAAAAAAGTAAGTATTATTTTACATAAATATAAAAATAATTTAGTGAAATCATTAAGTTTATTCTTATAATCTAATATAAGGTGGGTATACTTTTGTAAATAGTCAAGATTTACTTATTTAAACAAAGACAATTAGAATAGATAAAAATCCACTTATTAAGTAGGTATTCTATAATACACATGTAAATTATTTTTCTGTAATAATATTAGGTGTAATTTATATGTTCAACCTACAGACCTGCAGATTATTTAGTCAAGTATAATACTTGGCACTTTGCAATTTACTTTCTGAGCCAAGATTTTTAATTTTCTATATTATATTTTTTTCACTATGTATTAAATATTTTTTGTTTTTCATATTATGTGATATAATATAATATTAAAAAATAATAATAATCAGCCAAATTGTGTTATCAACTTATCATATTGTAAGTTTATAAGCAACCTTGATTAAAATTGTTCCAAATATAAAAATATGTTACAGTGTGACCAAAAAGCATAAAAAGTTAAAAATTAAACATTAAACATTGTAGTCGTACCTATCCCATATTTTCTCTACCTACATACTTTGAGTAGATTGGAAAAAAAAAGCACTATCAGTACTATCTTTTGTACTTCTTTTGGACGGAGAGTTTTAAATTTTAGACAAAGTTTTAGACCATAGCTACAGAAGAAATTTAAATACATTACAAATGGTATATTAATTTTGTACCTAATGAATACTAGGTATTGTTACAATAAATATTTCATTATTATGGCAAGTTTATTGACTATTTAATATTATTCTATTCAATGTGGTTTATTAAGTGTAATGAATGACTGATTTAAGACGGGTGCTAAAACAATCTGCTGGAAGACATAAGTAATGTCTATTAAATGATGTTAAATAAAATAATATAAAAGTACCAATAGTTAATTTTAAATTAACATTGAGTACAACACTCTCCACATCCCTCAAAACATGAAACACAAGCATCGCAAGTAACATTTAAACATTCTGAACAACTGTCTCCCATAAAGCAGGGGCAAAAACATAGCCAACATTGTTCTATAAAATTACAGCACAAGGTCATACACGATATACAGCCCAAAACTTCGTCATTTTTATTAGGAGGCTGAATAAATTCGTTGTCTTCGCCTTTTAATACACTGGCTTCTTGTTTCGAAGGCTGGCTTACTACGATCTCTTCGAATTTCGAAGTGTCGCCGATTTTTGTTTCTTTGGTTAAAAAACCAGTTCCTTCTTCTTTTGCAGCAGTCATATCGAGTTTTTATCGCCCATTCATTGTTTAGGTAAGTACTACAGAAAATTGAGCATTCAGGAAAATCTATTTGCAAGTATTCAAACAAGGATTCTTTCACAGTTCACAGTATTGGTTGTCCACCCATGTTTACATCCGTTCCATCATCACATCACTTTTAACTCTAACTAACCCTGTCACGATTTTGATTAGAAACAAAAAGATATCAAGATTTAACAAAACAAAATAAAAATAACTGAACCGACCTTCCTTCCATGGACCTATAGTTAGTTTAGTTATTTATTTTTTGTTTATTTTTGTCGATGACGCATGAATGAATGAATGAGAATGCGAACGGCACCACGTGTGTGGTTTTCTGCGATTGAACGAATAAATGAATGACATGCTGTAGGGTTGAACACTGCTTGTTTTTCTTGACCACTTGTTAAGTTTGCAAATAAGGCCAAATAAATAAAAAACCTGCTCTGGGGGCGTCACATTTATATTTTTACGACTATGGCAACAATTTCTCTTATAAAATTAGTTCCAAAAGTTCCATTATGATTAAAATTACGAAATATGGCGAGGTTTTTTATTTCTTTGGTTGGGCTTTATTAAAAAGATTTACTTTGAATATAACAGCATTGAAAGAGACAATCCCCCGTGCTTTATAGAAGAGAAATATATACCTACTCAGTCTGATTACTTTAATAATAGCTCAAGGTCACGACTACCTGTACTACAAGAGAAGTAGGTAGGAACATTCTTAATTACCAGATAATACGTTTAAAAAAACCTCAAAACACAAAGAATAATCTTAATAATATAATCTTAATCTACTTACCTCACTGACACACTTAGTAATTTAAAAATATATTAATATCTTGATTAATTTAAACATCCATACGCGGAACAATATCTCAAGTTATTTGGCATTGCTTTTATTATTTGTTTCCCTAAATCACGCAAAAAAATATTTAAATTTTTATTTTACGCCCGTTCGAGAGAGTGCCATACATAACCCTGCCTGTTGCAGCCTGAACTGAAGTAACCAGAGATTTCGAAGCGCGCCAAAATGACACTTTTGAATGGAGTTACACAGAGTTACCTACACTACCTACGGGTGCTACGGTATACGGTGCCGACACTCCCGCGGAAAAACGTGAGAACTAAAATGACAACTCCCCTATGTTGAAGCACAGAATACCAAATAGTAGTCCCTAGTTGAAGGTGATAAGTGTTAATTTTCGGTGCGTCGTGCAACTCGGCGAGGCCCATGGACGTAGTATTTTTATACAAACAGGACTGATAACTCTGATAATGAGAGATTTTCATTTTGACACTTCTAAAAACAAAAAAAAGGTTTCATTATGGTCATAAGAGATGGCCCTGCACTAAATCTTACGTCAAATAAAATATACGAGCTTAAAGGTAGGAAAAGAAATCACAAAATTTTGTTGCAAAAAGGACACTAGTGAAACGAATCAAAAATTTAAACGTAACTCAGCACGCAAAAACACGACACGAAATTAAAACACAATAAAATGCGTGACGATTGACGTGACAAAAACATTGTTGCCAGTTTTTTATCTGTGCTGATTGGTTTGACAAGCTCGCTTTTGACATTTTATACGACATGACGCCATCTATTTGAGTCAATAGAACCTTTTTTTTCTTCTTAAATGCCATCTTGAAAATCCCTCATTTGTATTTTGTACGGAAATGAACCATAAAACAAAGTAGTATAGTATATTTTTGTGTTGCACCTTACACAGAAGTTATTAATCCGAGCCGAGAAGGATAGTAATAACGGAGGGCTTATGTCTCGTTATTTTATCTTACCAGCCTAAAATGTTTTCAATTTACATTTTGGTTTAAGGAACTCAGTTCAAACACTTGTATTTTAATAATATCTTATCAATTTAATGTCAACGTATTATAAATAATTGTTTTATTCATTAAAAAAGGAAACATACATTTTTGTGTACCTCACTTTTTATTCTCATAGTTTTAAAGCGTATTATCATGGCGTGCCCTGCGTCAATATATCGCTCGTTGTTAGAAAGGGACACAAGGCCCACAACCACAAGGCTTCATACTACCTATCTCTTAGACATGCGCAAAACAGTACGTTTTAATGACATATCACATTACTCATTACTTTCGAAAAGGTGATATCACCCCGTACCAGTACACATCACCCTAAACAGTACCCGAAATGTTGAACGAAATTGTACACTTCCTACGAAAAAATGCTATGTAATCTTACATAATTCCGTACAGTACCGTACCATAGCAGCACACATACAAACACCGCGCTCACTCTTGCGCAGAACTGCGTCCTTTTTGTCTTTTGTTTGACTCCCGTAAAATATTTATCCGACTGACCGGCCCCCGCGTTGCGCGCTTTTCCATCACCTATCCATCACTGAGCTGAGTACTAAGGTTCTGAACATGATACGGTGACGGACGGAGTAGTTAAGCCAGGGCCTGGACAGCTGTAGTTCCCGGGACAGCGCTTTGTCGCTAGTATCGCAAGACGCCATTTTGCGAAAGCAATCTGTGGTCTTTTATTATGACACTTGTGACAATGTTCAGTTCAGTTAACTTGTGGTTAACTTCAGTTCCATAGATCGTTCGTCCGCCTGTTGACTTGTTAATGATAAAATAATGTCGTTGTTTGCGCATCTTGTGATTTCATATTGTTTGTTGAGTTGATTTTTCCTCCTCCGAACCTAAGAAAATACCATGCGCCCCGTACTTGACGGTCTAACTCTCTGCCTGGTAAGTTATCTTAGGTTATCTCATCATCAATATACTAACAAGGTCTACCAAGTTAAGAAGAAGGTCTAGCCAATTAGAATAAACCCACACAGCACAGCAGGCAGGCACACTACCTACCAACTAGGCGTGGGGTAGTGTTCAATCAAATCCACTGGAATGAACACATATCGTTTGTTTAGCTATGTATTGTATATATTTAGCGAAAAAAAAGCACGATTTTTTTATGTTTTTTTCTAATAACATGAGAATGTGTTATATTATGTTATATGTGTAGAATGATTATATGTGTTTTTTTCTAATAACATGAGAATAGGTCGCAGAAAAAAACTAAAATTTAATTTTATTCATTTAGTACCTAATTGGGATTTCTTCTGTTTTAGATCTTACAAGTGAGCATAAGAACTTTGAAAATCCAGACCAGATTCAGATAACAATGCCGCATGCAGTAACTATTGGAGCAGGTGTGTATATCAACACCGCTTAAGGCAATCATATTTTGTTTGATTATTATGACTATGACCTGTCTAAAGTAAGAGTTGCATGATTGCTAAGATTATTTGCATTCCAAATAGGGCGAAAGTAAATTAGACAATTGAAGCGGCAAAAATACCTTTTTTGTTTTGCAGTGCGGGTTGAGTTAGTTATTTCAACGGACTATGTTCCATAACTTGACGTCAACTTCACATGTTTTTCTTTTCTATTTTCAGACCCTCAACCCTCATGTTCCTTTACAAGGAAACAAGAACGTGGTTTAGAGGAGCCTATAGGTATGTAATCTAAAGGCGTGTCCTTTAAATTGTATAAATAGCCCTATCATAAAATCATCCCATAACTTGAATTCATATAACAATAAGAATGCATAATTTGAAAATTCATACCATTATTTAGCATAATTATTAAAATCCATAGTTTTATAATCTGTAATTTAAAATACATTTTTCAACTTTAAAAATGATAAATTTAAAATATTTTGGTTAATAAAAACATTTCGTGTATTTATTTAATCACTCCCATATTTATTATATTTTTAAATTTTTTATACTTACTAACAGTATTTGTCTTAAAGATAGGACTTTTAAATCATTATAATAATGGATTTAAAAATTATGGAATTTAATTGTTATGCCATTCAACGATTATGGATTTTAATATAGACCTAGTCTGAAACTTATCACTCACATGCAGATAAGCAAAATACGATAAATGTGTAATTTACAAATAAAATATAATTAAAAAAATAAATAAAATAATACTAATCAATTTACATAACTAAGTCTAAGTACATAACTCATCTTTCTGCTGAAGAAGTAAGACCCACTCCAGACAACAGAGACAATAATATACAAAACCAAAAGGTACATTATGATAGGTAGCTACCTATCATAATGTACCTTTTGGTTTAAAGTAGCTACTTTAATTATTTTATTTATTTCACACTGAGTTAAGATAAGCATAAAACAATGAGTGTGTAATTAATTATTTACAAATAAATGTCTATTTACAGGAACTCATCCTTTGCTGAGGAAGTACGGCCAAATCCAAACAACGGGTACAATACACACGGTACTAGTGATACTCTACTTAATTTCATTACTTTATTCTAAAATCCGAACACTATCTGTAGGTACTCAATACATACCTTACAGCTCTTCTGCTAAACCGCAAACGGGTAAAGCTACATTTTATTCTGATATTATTATGATAGCTTACTGCGATATAAAAACGAAAAAAAAACATTGTTTTTGTGAGGACTAGTTTTAAATAATGTCTATATTGAAGTCATTAAAAAAACACGTAAGAAATTAATATGAATATTTTATTATTTTTCAGGAATGAGGAATTTTGGCTCTAAGCAAAGAAAATATATAAGTAAGGGGAAAGCTGTGGCAATGGAAAGTCTGGGCGACACGTTCTCGCAAAGACTAGCACAATCTACTTCTCAAGCAAGAAAATTGAGACTAAGGAACAAATCATTAAAAAATAAAAAATCAATGTTTATAAAATTTGTTTTATTTTTAAACTTAAATAAAAAGTAATAACTGGTAAACCTATATCGAGGTGGAAAAGAATTATCGATATAATTTAGAACATCCCTAATTATCGACATATGTCACGTTTTGTTCTTGGCTACCCTATGCTGTCAAAGCGAATGTCGTACGCAGCGCCATAACGCTGTCAGAGGAAGCTTGGGCTAAATTCTAACTGTCCTATCTATACCCTGTGTATATATAGTTGATCTGTGAGTTAAGCTATGCTAAACTATGCTTTGCTAATGAATGTGTGATTATGTGTACTGGTTTAGTGTACTGGTTAAAATACTCGCGTAATGTGTGATATCACATTACTTTTTAGGGTGATATTACTTTTGTGATATTACACGCATTACCTACACAACTCTACTATCTCTTGTCGGCTCGCTTTTCACGTGCGAGTACTCGGTCCTGTTTGTATACACCTACGTCCATGGCGATTGGCGAGGCCAGTCAGTCAAGTCAGGTGGTCAAACTTTGTTTTTTTTTTTTGTTGGTTTTTGGTTAATAAAAAGGAAGTACCTACCTATACAAATCTGTTGCTGTTCTAAATAAACTGTATTATATTTTGGTTATCTAAAGAAACTAACATAAAACGATTACAACGTGGCGAGAGTTGTTTACAACGAGTGGTGTATTTGGGAATCCCATTGAGCAGTTTAATACAATAAACAAGTAAGTACTGTACATCCTACTTGTTTGTATAATAGATTGACGTCTAGACCAAGATAATGAGATTAATGTCGAGATGTGATGCGTGCGCAGTGCGTATCCGCCAAATCAATGGAGTTATCAAAGGGAGTTTGATAAATAGCCGCATTACCTACTAAAGTTTTACAGGTTAGGATTTTGAATTTAGAAAAATATTTTGAAGTTTTTATGGTGTCGAGTGTCTACCCTCAAAAGTGCAGTTATTTAAAAAAAAAAACTTACTTCACATAAAAATATTACGGGATAAGAAAACAGTGAGTCATACATATGAAATCCCGGAGTCAATTATGAAAACTAATGGATGATTCACAACACATTTCCAACAATTAAGCTATCTATTAACTAATTACTAAGAAATTGGGTACTTAAAGATAATTAATGTCAGTTAAGAAGATAAGGAAAAACAAATTATAGATACTGGATTATAAAATCAAATATATAAAACTAGATAGTAATATTATCATACAGACCTTGATGTAAATTTGTAGACCTAAACCCAGCCATACACGAACAAGACAAGACTTTTATTGGAATTGAGATAACAAAAACTAAGAAACAAAAGACAAAATGTCTGTACCGCCAGCGATAACTTCACAACCAATGCCAAGTGCGCCTTTATTGGAAGAAGCACCAACTGAACCAGTAATAACTTCGCAACCGATCCAAACAGAAACATTGCTTATGGGAGACATGCCTATCGACCCGGAAGAGGCAGAACGAAGAAAAGAAGAAATGAGACGGAAACAAGAAGAATGCTGTTGTGCTGATTACGATTACGATGAAGATGACTGTTTCTGCTGGTATTGGTTCTGCAGATTCTTCTGTGGATCATGCCGGCATTGTTGTGTTGCTTGTGGGAATTGTACCGATGGCTGCTGTACCGACTGCGCTAGTTGTCTGCATAACTGCTGTGAGCCTTCAAATGGTGGTGATGGAAATGCCGGTGGTTGTTGTGATGATGGTGGATGTTGTGATGATGGGGGGTGTTGTGATAGATGGCGGGTGTTGTGATGATGGTGGATGCTGTGGTGACGGCGGCGGCCGTGATGGAGGGGACAGTGGAGACTGCGACTGTGATTGTGATGGATGCTTTGATTAAAATATACCTGAAGTATGTTAATTTTACAGAAATCTTATAATGTAAACAAATATTATGATGGGAGTTGTCACAACTAAAATTGTGTGATAGGTTACTAACTAATATTAATATAGTGCAGTCGGCGTTTGACTTAATTTTGAGTTAATAGCTATTTATAAGGTTTTTTAGATAAAACTGATTATACTCTCTATTACTAGAAACGATGTGCTAAATTTTAAAATACATTTATAGATATATCTAGAGAAAGAAAGTAAGTAAACAAATGCATTCAACTCGCGCATGTACTATAGTCACTTTATGATTCAACAAACTCAAAGAAACTCAATTATGATGTAGAGGTATATGATACATGGAATTGGTACATTTTGAGTTGCATCAAATCGGGTAGTTCTGATTTTTTTATATATTGTATATAATGAGGTGGTAATGACAAATATAATTTTTCCAACTCGAAAGCCTTCCGGAACATTGTAAAATTCATGAAAAACCATTAAATTTTTCAGTTTTTGCCATTTTTTACCACCAAGGACCCGTTTTACGGTAGAAGTCACTATGAATTCTTTTAAAGTAGACTAAATTTGCAACAAAATGAGAATAGTTGGGTCTCGATAAGCTGAATAGTTTCAAAGATACAGCTGTTCAAATGTTTGCAAAAAATTTGTATTATGGTTTTGTTTTTTTTTATTATAAATAATTATATACCCTATACTATATATAAAAATAATAAAAAGCACACCTTTAGTAGAAAAATATTTTTGACAGACACCCTAAACTCTAAATTGTATTATTTAAGAAATTTTGCAAACATTTGTACAGCTTAAATCTTTGAAACTATTCAGCTTATCGAGACCCAACTATTCTCATTTTGTTGCAAATTTAGTCTACTTTAAAAGAATTCATAGTGACTTCTACCGTAAAACGGGTCCTTGGTGGTAAAAAATGGCAAAAACTGAAAAATTTAATGGTTTTTCATGAATTTTACAATGTTCCGGAAGGCTTTCGAGTTGGAAAAATTATATTTGTCATTACCACCTCATTACATACAACATATAAAAAAATCAGAACTGCCCGATTTGATGCAAGTGAAGACCCCTTTTATGGTACGATTTCCATGTACTAATACTAAAGAGATAAAGCTTCTCTTAGTGTGTGGACTGTTTACATTATAAAACCTCCATTAAATAAATATATTATGGTAGCTATCTAGCCTATAAACTCGTAATATTTTCGTTCCGCTGCTTGCTCAAAAATGATAATAATAATTAAATTGTTGTTTAGGGCTATATTTATTACTGTAACTTTACAAGTTGTCATTTAATCAAATTGTTAGGGCGCGTTTAGACGACACGCGCGGCCGCCGCGCACGCGCGTCCGCCGCGCGTTTAGTTACTCTCATAGAATTTCAACTTTATGCCCCAGTTAATAAAACATAAACTTGCTATGAGTGAACAGTTAGAACGCGGTCACAGCGCGGTAACCGAGCGGCGGCCGCGCGCGTCGTCTAAACGCGCCCTTAATCATAAAAAAAGATTTTTTTATATTTTGTATCGCAAATATTACTCAATTTATAAATTATTATATTATTAATTAAAAAGTAATTAAGTAAGCTAATGAATTGTTTAAAAAAAGAGCCTGCATTTAATAGCCTATGTCTATTCTATTAGTAATAAATGCATTCTCTAGTAATTCAGGACACTGCACTGATGAGAATTCTATATAAAAATCGTCTTTTTAAAAAAAATTGCCTATTTACATGTGTTTATATAAAAGTGTTATTGTTGTAAGACAAAGTTATACACATAAGAATTAATTATTAACTTTTTCCTTTTTAACCATAATATAATATTTGTTGGCTTGTCAAAAAACATTGTTAACTGTTAAATTGTATCTAACTAGTATATGGATGATATTTAAAGTGACTTAGTAAAATTTTGAGGAAACCCCCTATTGATAAAGATATATTACAACAATTAAAAGTCAATATAATTAATAGTACATTGGGGCTAAAATCTCTAAATTTAAGTTGTTGGTCTCTTTCATTCATATGGGAATCGAAAAGGACGGGGAGTTGAATGAATTTAATTTTGAATTAATGATATTTAAAATAAGCAGCGCAGCTATCAAATTCAGCTTAATTTAGTCGGGATGTTTTTAAATTCCTGCTAAATTACGCGTAAAATCGATGTTTGACATGTCTAAATGTAGGTTGGCAATCACCTGTCCCTTTTCGTTCTTAAGAACGTGAAAGAGACATAGCAACTTAAATTTAGATATTTCAGCGGCCACGGAGAATTGAGCCCATTGTACATTTATAGTTAGTTGGTGCATTTTTAAGTATACTTTTTCTATATATTTCAAATTTAACTAGTTTTTGACTGTTTAGTTTTCTTTAAATAGCCTATTATTTACCTACTTAAATCAGAAAATTTCTTTTCAGATTGCACTGCCATAAAACGAATAACGAGGTGAGGTATTTATGTACATACCTTTTTCTCAATTATTTATATATATTTATGAATTTTATTATATTTCCGCATTACTACGGACTGTGATATAAAAACTAATAAAACAGTACAAGTTTGCAAAATTAAGTGCCACCAGATTAGTAGAGGAAACAAGAATGTCGCGAACCGTCCTATCAAATACTTCCGCGACAAACATCACATTAAACTTTAACCCCACAGCCCCGTCAGCCCCCCCCTTAGAAACCCCATCAGAAATCACCCCTCAAACTCCAATCACCCCACCCCCCAACTACGATGACGTCATTGCGGGAAAAGAACAACCACCAACTTACGAATCGCAAACTGTTATTACGCGGCCGCCAGTCGTAGAACAACCCACAAGTAATATTCCAACATCCACCAATAGAAACACCCAAAACTACGCTTCAGCTCGAAGATTTGACGATGATAGTCCGGAAGACATATTTGGCTGCGAACCATATTATGACCCCGTGACAAACAATTGTCTCGTATACTTACTGTGCAATTTATTCTGTAGACCTGTAACTTGTTGCTTGTATTGTTGCGGAGACGCCTGTGAGGACTGTTGCAAAGAAGAACATCCTAGTCAGCCCGTAAGGAGGATACGATATATAAACAATGACACGATGATATACACAAGTACAAATAACAACGATTATGACATGACGTCCGGTGATTGGACTTATGGAGGAGGGAATGATACTTGGGTCGGTGATGATGATGGGGATAGGTGGGGTAGAAATGATGATGATGATGCTTGCTGCAGTAATAATACAGGGGATTGCGGTGGAGGGGATTATAGTGGGGATTGTGGTGGAGGGGATTATAGTGGCGATTGTGGTGGAGGGGATACTGGTGGTGATTGCGGGGGTGGGGATTGTGGTGGAGGGGATACTGGTGGTGATTGCGGGGGTGGGGATTCCGGTGGAGGTTGTTGTGATGACTAAATGATTTAGGTATATATGTTTAGGACAGACACCTCGTCAATTGTTATCAAGAAGTATCTATTTTTTTATACTTAGTAGGAATATTGATATGTAATAATAAATGATCCAAAGATTTATAGTTGGTCCTGTAGTCCTGCTGCTTTGAATAACACTTTTTCCATATACCTACTTTTTAACTGAATTTGTTTTTAAATAATGTATTTAGCTTTATTTTTTAAAAGCCCTTGTTTAAATCAAGTATATTTCTTTTCAGATTGCACTTCCTTAATATGAATAACTACGCGTTTGAAAGGTATTCATATACCTTATTCTGAATAATGAATGTTTTATCAATAAACACGATTAAAATGTTCATATGGCTACGGACTATGGTAAAAGAACTAATTAATAAAACAGTGAAAGCTTGCAAATTCAGTGCCTATTAATAAAGGAAAACAATGTCTCACTCTACGGTTGGTTGGACGGTTGTCCAATCAGATACTTCCCCTACAAACACCCCAGACAATACCACGTTTAATTTTAACCCCTCAATACCATCAGCACCCCCTTTAGATACCGCACCAGAAACCCCCCAAACTCCAATCACCCCACCCCCCAACTATGAGGACGTCATGGCGGGAAAAGTTCAACCACCAACGTACGAATCGCAAACTGTTATCACGCCGCCGCCAGTCGTGGAACAACCCACAAGTAATTTAAGTAATATTCAAACGTCCACTAACAGAAATACTCATAACTACACTTCAGCTCGTAGATTTGACGATGGTAGCCCGGAAAACGAAAACCTGTATTGCTGCGAACGATATTTTGACGCTGCTAATAACAATTTTTTTACATGGTTCTTTTGCAACTTATTCTGTGGACCGGTCTTTTGTTGCCATCTCTATTGCGTGGCTTGCTCTGACTGTTGCGAGGAATCAGATGAACGTCCTAATCGGCCCGCTAGGAGCAGACGGAATATAAACTATGACACTACGAGCAATGTGATGTTCGCAAGTACAAATAACCACAACGATTATTTTACGACGTCCGCTGGAAGTAACGTTTTGACTTACGGAGCGAATGATACTTGGGTTGGAAATGATGTCAATAATATGGGTGGAAACGATGATGGGGGTGCTTGCTGTAGTAATGATACAGGGGGATGCAGTGGAGGGGATACAGGTGGTGGTGGAGGGGATTGTGGCGGCGGAGATACCGGTGGAGATTGCGGGGGTGGGGATTCCGGTGGAGGTTGTTGTGATTAATTTATAGCTAATGTGAAATGTGTATAGTCTGACTTCAAACTCGAAATATTTGGGGGTAGACATTACTGTAATACGCATTTGTGAAGTAAAGACGAAGTTACATAATATTAGGTAATGTGAAAAATTGTAATTTAATCTTGACCTGAATGACAGTAATAGTAGGTATTACGTGACAAATGCATATTGCATAGGTACAGCCTGTAATAGGATAATGGTTATCCCATATAACTTATCTCCCCCCCCCCACCCCATTGTCTCTCCAATTCTCCATGGTCTCAATTTTGTTTGTTGCTATTGCAACAGATAAGTATACATTTTAATTTATATTTTTAATGTAGCTACTACAGTCCATTACATACGATACGAATACTGTAAATGACATTACAATACATTCATGTTGTTATTTTTGATGTATTTTGTATTTTCGTAGTTGTGTTGTAACAAAGACGCATCATAATACTAAGATTTTTTATCAATGTGTCACACAGAGTGTGGGTAGCATCCAAAAATATTTTATTTGCAATTTAAAGTAAATGTTAAAGTGACAATATTTTTGAATTTTTACTTTTATATCTAAAGAATTGTACGAATATATTCTTAAGTAATTGTAGTTATTTAAAGGTGCTTATTGTAAAGCCTGGTATAAAGTATTGAAAGAAAGAAAGGAAAGGCAAATTTTGGCAGGATTTTATGCATAAGTGTGATAAGGACAGCACAATACAATACAGAGAAAGTGAAGCCCTACTTTTTTCACGACTTTCCAAGCTGCGTGCAAGTCAATATATTTTTACATACCTACCTAGATTTATGTATAAGTGCCTCTGCAAAGTGCGTTAAATGTTAAATAGTTAGATTATATGCTTATTGTATGTGATAAACTGATAATAAATAGTTGTAACCTATAGTGTAACCTACCTACTTAAGCATGGCAAATATATGTATGTATAATACCCAAAACGATAGAAAACATTTTAGTAAACCGGTACATGAAGATAATTACCTATAGTCAATTTATGAAATAATATGGATATAGAAGATATTTTTGATGCAATGTTAATTGTGTATTTTAAAGAAATCTCAACTTAAAAAGAAAAATGAACGTATTATACATAGTAACCACAATAAGTGAAAATCTACGATAAAATAGTTGCTGAAACCTTTTGTTTTCATATTATGTTTATTACCAGATCTTGTAAAAGACTAGGTACCTATGTACAACTTACATTGTATTCGACTTGTTCAGTCATATTTTTGATACTTACCTACCTGTACGTACTTATATGCATTTACAGCAATTATTATTTACTTTGTAGTCATGTATAATTTGTAAGTACCAATATAACTATGTTGTAAGACGGCCTCGTTATTTAAAGTTTACTTTAATAAAAGTTCCAAAATGTGCCATAGAATTTTAATAAGTAGGTACCTACATACACACAAAGAACAGAGTGATACAGAACACAATTCTGGGACGATACATTTTGTATCGAGATTTAAAAAGATAGTATTTTTTTTTTAATATACCTATACCTAGTTATAGTTAAATAGACCTACACCTACGTATATAATCTTCATAATACAAGTATTTAAGGATGTTATCTTTTTCCTATTCTCTTATATTTCTGTTCTTTGATTAATTACGACTGAGCTATTTCTTGCATATTTCACTCAAAATAACAAATTATTTACCATTCTAGTACCTGGGTACTAAACTTATTTTTTTTACAAATCTCCAATATTATGTTAAACTATGAAATAAAAAATATAATTATTTTGGAGAAACTTTATAATACTCAAAACATTTCTTCTTCCGATCATTTTGTAAAGGATACAATGTGAGATTTTTTTATAGCAACTTTTGCTCCGACAATTTTTGAATCGTGGAAGTTGCTGCCCTAAATAAAACAGCTTTCGAAATGGGGCCATTCTCGCACATTCCTTTTTTTTTGGCAGCGTCCTTTATAACAAGGCAACTTTTTTCTTATTTTACGGCTTAGCAAAAACAAAAAGAGATGATCAGTCAATTAATCAGCTGTTAACTTCTCGATAGGTATAAACTGTCCGATAGATATTATGATTATTTTTTATGGGAATATCGATGTGTTTTTCGCTGCCGAGAGAAGTTTCTTTCCGAAAGTTAATCGAAACCGGTGACTGATAATGTCCTATCAGTATTTGCTGAGCTGTCACTTAATACCAAAGGCTGGTATTTCTAATTCTTTCACGGTAGTCAAAGACAGAAGACGAAAGGGACGCAGTTATGCGCAAGAGTGAGCGCGGTGTATTTGTATCTCATTCCAACGCATAACTGCGTCCCTTTCGTTCGTCTTTTGTCTTCTGTCGCCAGTGAAATATGTGCCTTACGTAAGTGTTCTGTGCTTACACCCTGTAACATGGACTTAGCTTAGTTACACACCTTGTACTATACAGTCCAAATTCAAAAGTGAAGTCATAGCTACCTACCTTGCACTTTATACTTTGAAATACATATATTTTATTGCTATAAAATTTTACTAACAAAGTTTAATATTTTCAAGGAAAATGCTTACCTTTTTTACCACAATAACATAAAGAAAAATAGTTAAAAATATACAATTTTAAATAATTTTCGCCTGTTTATTCTATTTGCCATAACAATGTTACTATTAAATTTTTAAATATAAATGCAGGATTTATGACTCCACTTTAAAATGCCTTTTTCAATTAATTTTTAGTCTTTTTCTACTATTATATTTTGTTGTAGAATAAGTGTCGTATTTAACATAAAAAAATATTTTATTTCTCAATGTCATTGTATAATGAATTTATATTATCACTACATAGTATAAAATAAAGTCGCTTTCTCCGTCCCTATGTCCCTATGTCCCTATGTCCCTATGTCCCTTTGTACGCTTAAATCTTTAAAACTACGCAACGGATTTTGATGCAGTTTTTTTTAATAGATAGAGTGATTCAAGAGGAAGGTTTATATGTATAATACATGCATAATATACTGAAGGATAACCCACAATAACCATTTTCCCGTGCGGAGCCGGGGCGGGTCGCTAGTATATAATAAAGCACAAGTACTTTATTTAGTAGCTTTATTTTGAAGTATTTTTTTTCTCCTATACCTCCACATAAAACCGTAATCATTTTGTAACTCTACATAAGTACCTAGGTACAAGTCGCGGCACGAAACTCTAGCGCTGACCGTTAATTGCGCAGAAGTCTAAAATAAGGGTCGCGGGGGAGTTACAGGGTCGCGGGGAGTATGGGGAAACATGCGCGGGAATCAAGGTCAATGTTAAACTTACGTGCCGCTACAAATCAATCAATCATCCTTTTCTACAGCCTGACCAGAGAGAAATTGCCCGGAACGCCCTTTTTTTTTCTGGCATCAATCGTTATTATAAAATTAGTTCCCCTAAATTCCTTCAAATGGCAATTTTTTTCTGGTCAGCTTTCAGAATGTCATGTTGTGCTCCCAATAAAAACATCGTATTCGTTTTAAAGAACAATTTTATTTTTGGACAACATCGATTACAACACACATAAAATGACTAGAGATAAGATAATGCAGAAACAGTTAAACATCTACAGAGTATTTTAGCAAACTAACAGCGTAATAGTTACATAAGTATTTTATTAACATGTTCATCATTACATGGTGTAACAAATATAGTTAATGACGCCATACATAAAACTTTTACACTGCCTTTTGCCTTTGCGTAAGAAATCACGCTCTGAAGTCGCCTGGAAAAAACTGCTCAAAGCGACAAGACCGCTATTTGTCTCTTCAGTTAAAAGTGAAAGATGCTATGCTCTATTGCTGAAAAGCAAATTTTTAAATGCCAACTAAGTAAGCCCCGTAACTACAGCTTTGTTACACTTTGCAAACATAAGTGATTATTTTTTTATAATAAAATATGCACCATTTTATTACCTAATTCCTCTTGAAAAGGCAAAAAATATTTGGTAGGTAAGTACCTACCTATACTTATTCCAACATATTAGGTATTCAGTGTCACGAGAAGCTAATACACAAATTACACAATGTGTCCGGCTATCGGTGCCGCGCCGATTAATTGCTTGAAAATACTTGAAATACAACAAAACTATTTATAATGGTGGATTTGTCGGTAAAATTTATTGTTTTATATAGCCTTAACGAGTCGGACACCGGAAACCAGGCATACTGTATAAACAAACACTATGCCATTCTAAATTTTGACACAATTAAGTGATAAACTTAAAATAAAAAACATACAAAATCGCGGAAGCGAAGGTCCTGCGTTGATCTCTGATTTTAACTTATAAATTTAAAGTATGTACTTACAATGTAAGTATGTACTAAGTATGTACTTGTAATAGGTAGGTATATATTTTTATTATTATTGCAAAGTTCAAATTTTCTTTTGATTCAATACCAAAATGGTGAATATTTTGTACAACAACCTATAATTACGCATCTATTAATGTATTGATTATAGAGATTTCAAACATTAAGACTTGAGCTGTGTCTATAGAGAACATTCTTAAAAACCTAGTTTAACACAAATGCAACTTAGACTAGAAAATAGTTTATTTGATTCTAAGTAGTACATCCGACCTTTTCGCCTTTGAATAAAATATTATTACTTAAATACAATAAATATATGGGGACATCTCACGTAGGTACGATCAAATTTTTTTTTTCCTGCTTTTCTTGTGTTCCTCAATCTGGAGTCAGGACACTAAAGAGATTTTGTGTGACGTCGGTGATTTTCTATCCTCTTCTTTATTAAAGAAACAAAAAGGACGGAAGTACGTACAAGCGAGTAATGTCAATAATAGTTACTGTGTTTGACAAACAGTTTAACAATAAATATTTATTTAAACATGTAAATACAATGAGTGCCTACCAATAGCAATGAAACTAAATAAAAATTATTAAATTAATGATATATAAATTACTTAAATTAATTATTTATTAAAATTAAACTATTTACTTAACAATATACCCTGTGGGTGAATAATTATAATTAAGAAACATTTTATTGTAATTAAAATACAGAAACGTCTAAAAATTAGTAGGTAAGTCGCCGACGTACCTATACATAACGTATTTTTAGATCACTGTACTTACATTTTTTTAACAAAAAAAAAAAAAAAATTAAGTTATAATAAAAAAGTCCACAGAAAATTAAAGATGTTTGGAACGAATTGCTATATTTTTCGCAACAGATAGGCAAAAGTACGAACTAAGTTTCACTTGAATTAATAGCAACAAAAACTCTTTTGCTAGATGAAATTGATGCATAGGTAAATCTTATAAAATAGTAATAATATTGTTCTTTTTATTTATACTAGAAATACCTTATTGGAGGATATCAAACCTTTTTTTATTTATCTCACAGTTGTTGGAAGCAACGCCCATGATTTTTGTTTTATATTTTTAAATATTTCATAACAATAATAAAGTAATAAAAAAACTACACACATAGAGTTTACCAGGTACTCGACATAATTAGCTGATCAATTACGTATTACCTGTATTATAAATATTATGTTAACAAGTAAAAATAATATATATGTTACCGGAAATGTATGAAATCCAGGAATTGTATACAATTCCTAGGAAATGTATACAATGCCGGAGCTCTTTAGGAAATGTGTGAAATAATATTTTAAAGAATATTTAATACACACATTTCCTAGGAAATGTATACAATTCCGAACTTGTATTAGGAAATGTGTAAAAAAAATGTTTCCTGTGAATAAAATAAACAAAACCCGCTGTTAAACTAAGAATCAGACTTATTTGTGAATAAAATAAATGAAACACATTATTTAACTTACAGTCAGAATGATTTTCAAGGTTCTCGTTAAGACAATGCAACAATCACATCGCAAAATATAAAATATTTGTAGTTTGGCGGCGCAGAATATCGAGCGGGGAAGTCGTTTTGGTGCGGGGAGTTAAAAAGTCCTCCTATACGAGTAGTACAATTCTATACTACTGTGGCAATACCTTCCTCTCGCTTCACTATCCCCGCTCACACAGTGATATCTTGAATGTATTACATATCCGACTGCTATTTAGGAAATGTATACATTTCCTAGGAAATGTGTGTAATATAATTTATTTCACACATTTCCGGGCGATTTTAGGAATTGTATACATTTCCTAGGAATTGTATACCTACAATGACGGATTTCATACATTTCCGTTAACATATATATATATAACCAGATAAATACATATGAGTGATATGATAATTTATAGGTACCTAAATTAGAACTTCCGAGTTAGATGCAAATGAAAGTAGACAATGAAAAAACGCGGCAAATTTGAAAAAAATCATCGTGGCAACCCCGATTTTATGGATTTATGGCTTGTTTACACGTATTAAGTTGTTAAGTAGTTAACTAAATTTTAAGTTAAAATTAACTTAATTTTAAGTAACCGATCGTTTACACGCTTGTCTAACTTATGCACTCTTTAGTTCACTGTACTACTTAAGTACTTCACTAAATTGTTGAGTTCACACGTAACTAAATGACAGTTTAGTAGAAAGCCACGCCTACCGGGGAATGCAAGCGGTGCGGGAGGCGCGGCTACTTAATCAAAAATAGACTAGATTCTATTTCACTTGTTCACTTAACCACTAAATCGTTTACTTACCACTTGCGACTAAAGAGCTCTTAAGTGGTTGTTTACACGCAAGAATTAAGTTAAAATCAAGTTAAAATTTAGTTAATTACTTCGTCACTTAATACGTGTAAACCAGCCATAACCTAATTTGATACTTTTTTTTTTCTATGTAACTTTGTTGCCAGTACAATGTTTTTCAATTTCAGCGATTGCCTACTTTCATTTGCCAAACTCTAGCAATGAACAATTATTTAAAACGTCATTTATTTATCTAATAAAGAAACAATTTATCTCTAAAGTATAACAGTTATGCTCTGTCTCCGTCTGATAAACAGTTTTGAAATAAAACTAATTTCTGGATCTCCCAGATTTGCGAGTAAATAAATCAGTAAAATTAGGAAGTGGTCAAAGGCAACCGGAGGGTGACAAAAATATCGTACAAAATTTTAAGGTTTGTCAAAACCTTTACAACACTTAACGATAATTTTTGATAAATCAATTGAAAATCGATATATTAAAATTTTTATTTACTTTGTTATCACCGGAATCGGAGCAAGTAAAGCCCGACCAAAGAAATAAGAAACCTCGCCATATTTCGGAATAATGGAACTAATTTTATAAGGGAAATTGTTGCCATAGCCGTAAAAATATACTCGTGGCGCCCCCAGACCAGGTTTCTTATTTCTTTGATCAGGCTTTAATTATTATATACTTATACCTACTCTATAAAACACTGAACTGATGGACACGTCTAAAATGCATAAAAGTGTTTAATATATTTAAAAGGTGCTATATATCGGTGGGGACATATATGAGCTGTTAACGATATATCATAAATTGACGTATAGATTATAATATATATTTATATAAATATAATGTTTTGATTTATTACTCGTAGGAATATTCTTTTCATACAATAGAAGTATTTATATATTTTTAAGCATAGAAATTATTATTGAGTATTATCGTGTTATTATTTAGATATTAGTTAGTTAGTTTAAAATGATGCATTGAACTGGATTATTTTGTATAGTAAAGTTGTTCTAAAATCTACGTGTAACTGAATTAATGCATAAATTACAAAACATTAAATACCTACTTAATAAAAAAATGGCACCTCTAAGTTTTATATTGACATAATGTCTATGAATTAATCAACTTTCTTATAATTTAGTTAGATACTACCAATATTTTAGTTTAGCAACTCTGGTTGAATTCTACTAATATTATAAACGCGAAAGTTTGTGAAAATTGATTTATGTACCTATATGAATGTTTGTTACTCTTTCACGCAAAAACTACTGAATGGATTTTAATATTTTTTTCCAACAATATAGCTTATACATCAGAATTACACATATTTTACCTTTTACTAGCTAATAAAACTCTAAAGCTAATTAAGCTAATTAGCTCTACGGGGAAATCTGTTAACGCGGGCGGAGCCGCTAGGCGGAAAGCTAGTAGGTATTATCATTACTTTTTAATACAGTTGCTCAAAAAGTGGCGTATTGCAGGGAGGTATAGCGTTCGGGAAGTGAGCTATTACACACACGTGCTTTTTTTTTACCTTTCCCGCACACGTGCGTTTTCTTTCCCAACTGTCAAAATAATGTCTATTAAAAAAAAAACCAACCATGAAGTTTTTACTAAAAAAAATCATAAAAGTTTTTATGATTCAAGCAAATACGTATATTTCTAAAAAGGAGCTACTAATTTGTTTCAATATCAGATTTAATTATTTGATTAAATGAGTTAGGTTAGGTTTCATCATTTCATCACATTAAATTTCATTTTCATTTCATATCAATATAAACATTCTACTGAAGACTTGGCTGTATGGGCATAGTGCTCTTTGCATACCAGAATGGGTGAAGAAAAAAGTTAGTTGAGTTTATTGTTTTTATTATTTTATATTTTATTAAATTGCTTCATTTTTTCGCAACTGTATTAAAAATAGTCGTTCAGTACACGTGCGGAACCGTCATTGCAACTCGTTCCGACTGTCTACCCTCGCCTTCGGCTGCGCCTCGGCTCGGGTACACATTTGTCGGAACTCTTTGCAATGACAGCCTTTCCGCACTTGTAATGAAATATACTGTTACAATGCATGTGCTCGAAAAGGAGCGTTTTCTAGGCAGCCAAACAGTGTGGAAAGTAGTACTTTTCCGCACTAGTGCTTTTTACTTTTCAGTTTTTTTTTTTAATTTTTGCTCAAGCTGTCATTCAGCCAGTCAACCTAACATTTCAGTATTTGAGATATTTTTATTACCAATTGTTACTAATATAAAGGGAACAATAAAAATAACAATTCAATAAACGCGTTTATAATTAGTATAATTACTTTAGAAATTGATTTTTATTGATAAATTACGTTCAAATATTAATTAAAAATTTGCGTGGCTGAATAAATTTTACTCATTGCCTTATTGCGATTCGACAGCTTTGCACATGCGCAGTAGATGTTTTTTTCAGCGCGAATGTGTTTTGTTTATGAAGCCCGTCATTTTATACGCCTTTTTAATATAACTGTTTTTATTCTTGCACAATGCATTGTAAAATCTTGTATGATACACGTGCGAAAGATGATTTCCGACTCGTGTCGGCTTATACACTCATCGGAAATCACATACTTTCCGCACTAGTATCATAAATAACTATTTACGTTCACAAAATTTTCAAAACTATTTTTGCCTAGTAAAATTTAAATGGCTTTTTGGTATATGATCAAACTACAAAAAATACTCTGAGTTTACCCTGTTATCTACTTTCCTGGCATAAAAATGTAGGTACCCTAGATCCTATAGAAAACAATGTTACGCACTGAAGCACGTAGCACTAAATATTTATAAATCTGTGATATATTCTGTAGAAATTGCACAGATAAAACACAAAATGGCACTCTAACAGATTAACTAGATTTAGCTGAAAGGCGTAAACAAATCTGGCAGTATAATGTAATGTATTAAATTATTGTAGGCTACAGAAAAGTATATTATTATGATAATCTTGTAAACACAAGGTGTAGGTAAGAGAACATGCTTGTCAACGGTTTTAGCAACTTTCATAAGGAAGCCTTTCTCGGTAACAAAAAAAATTGACACACCCATCCCAGTCAACATCTTAGATGCTTTTTACTACGGAAAACTGTGCACGGAAAAGTCGAAAAATAACGCGGGCGTAGCCGCGGGCGGACAGCTAGTACATAATAATCATTTTTAACCATTGAAGAATTAGTACCAGAGCAGACACCTAGAGTACATTCTATGCGCCAACATGGCGGCAGCGGCACTGGTCGGTCACTCCATACAGAAAACGCGTTTTGACAACCTACTTCTTTTTGAATAACAACTGAATATCAACTACAAGTCAATGGCGCTAGGCGCTATGTAAAATACCCCCGAACACTCCTGGTAGAGTCCCGCGGCGCCTGCGGGGTGCGGGGCGTGGGAGGCTCGGGCGGGCGGGGAACTCATTTTGGCGCGCGAGATCGCCAGCTCTAATTCAAATGACATGGGTGCGGTTCGCGAGTGTATTTTCTATGTAGGTATGTACGTACAATAGCTTTTCAATGTTTTTCGACTTTTTGTATAGAAATGTCAACAGTTGCGAGAAAAGTTTTTTCTGGAAAGTTTCTCAAAAACGTTGACTGAGCATGATCACTCG
Source organism: Teleiodes luculella (assembly GCA_948473455.1). Classification (NCBI taxonomy): domain Eukaryota; kingdom Metazoa; phylum Arthropoda; class Insecta; order Lepidoptera; family Gelechiidae; genus Teleiodes; species Teleiodes luculella. Next base: position 9,588,849 of record OX419604.1, read on the forward strand.
CCATTTACACCCTGTAGGTTTGTAAGTATTATTGGATGTTGCGCCTAGCACTACACGATATATTTATAACTAGCGAAATAAGATAATTTATTTATGATTGAATATCTAAATATAGTGACTAGACATTATTATTATAATGAAAAATGTTTCGGTTAAAAACTTGCCCTGAATTCTGGTTACATGAGAACATTTTCAATGACTGAAAATAATCGTATGTGCACGGTATGTAATAAGCGTGTCAATAAAATACAGGGTGTTAGAGAAAACTCAGTAAATACTGAAATATGGTTTAGGCAACTTTCCCAAAGTAACACTTATCTGAAACGATTAAAAATGTTGACTTCTCCGTACAAACCGTCCGATTTAAGAGAATATTTTGTATGGAAGTCTTGATTTCCTTTTCGTTTCCGATAAGTTTCTTAGGGACAGTTAGTCAAAACCGTTGACTGAGCATATCTTTTCAGTATTAGCTTAGCTGTCTACACCCTGTATAACGTTATGTATAACGCAAAAATACGAGAAGCTAGTTTTTTTTCCTATCCAAATGCACTAAATCCCTAAGTACTTACAAACGAAATTGTAGTAATTTAAAATGGCTGTTTTTTTCAACTGTTGATAATAAGTATTTGTAAAAAAAACTTTTTTTCCTATATACTCAAAACATTATCATTTTTTTGCACGCCGACAAAATTATTATAGTAGGATATCTATATATTTCAAATAATTTAAAAATTAAATTAACTGGAATGTAATCACGAATAAGCCATAGGTAATATTCTAATGTTTTCATGATTCTTTTAGACTTAAGAATGTAGTATTTTTATTTCAATTTGCTATATAAATTGTGATGACTTAGTAACAGCATAATATGTTCGTTCGTTTAGGTAGGTATAATTAATGAATAAGCATAACTACGGGTACATTAATCCTATCGCGTCAGCACAGGGTATTGTAACGTAAATAATACGTTTAAAATTGCAATGAAATGAGTAGTACAATATTACCTACTAAGTACATGGACGAGTCTGATGAATGACAAATATTAGTATGTCTAGGACATGGACTTAGTAACATAGTCATTGTCTAGGATGATTTGACATAAATGGTAAACACCTACCTATTTACGAGATCAAATAAAAATAATGTTAATTTCACATTTTGTTTGCCATTACTAAATACTTGCATGCTGTAGACATAGCTAAATAGAGAAACTGTAATATGAACTAAAATTGAGACATTTTGTACCTATTTAACGCAAATAAATCAATCATTTCATTTTAAAACAAAAACTATACACCTATTTTATTTATAATACCGGGTGTAAGATTATGTAATGGGATTGGATTGGGACGTCAAATTTTTTATCGTCTCCGGTAATTTTTTCTCTGAGTAAGTTGATCGGATTCATTGACTGATCATGTTCGTTTTATCAGTATTTACTAAGCCAGCACTTACACTTAATAAAAATGGTAAGCCGCCACGAGATGCCTGGCAGATACATCGAAATTATATACTATCGGGCTAGCATGAAGTTTCACGCGTGACATAGTTTTGTTATGCCTATGCCTACCTACTCTTATCTTATTGGAGGATATTTCAATATGGCGGGTTTCGCGAAATTTTTTGACAGTTAACCCCTTATTGCATGAATTATGAAAGATATGGAGAAAAAATTTTTTTTTACTGAAAATACCTTTTATTTTTTATATATAAACAGTATGAATAGGAAAAAAAATTATTGTGCAATTATTTTAGAAATTACTACACGAAGCCATATATGGCTTTATATGCATTCCAGTGAAACTTTGCTGATCTATATTTGGCTTCGTATGCTTTATAAAAAAATGAAATTATATTTCATGGTAGTCTTTGTAACAATTTCTTTTATCTTTGTAACATAAATTAACTTTACATTTCCCACATTTGGTACACAAACGGAATTTCGAACAGTTCTGGCAAATTTGACGACTTGATTTCGTCAACTCGGGGAAATGGTCCACATTATCTGAACGAACAGAACCTGGTGGTAGATCTTGATGCCTGGCTGGAGATTTTCGTGCTTTTTTATTGGGTACAGTCGAGCTCGGCAAGCTGGTAGAAGTAGCGCCTGCCTCGGCTTGTTGGGGTACCGACTTAGATGCACGTTGAACAACCACGTTTTTTGGCCACCAGATATGAAGGACTGTCGACTCGGCTGGTTAGAGTATCGGCTCGACTTGAGGATGGTGTTCCTAATTGCTAGTTTGACGACCATGTTTTTTGCCCACAACTTTTCCTGCTTTACGCATATTATCGAAATAGATTGACATGCTTGGAAGTACCATAGAAGCGAGAAGGGTTCATTGCTGTAAAGAAAATAAAAGTCATCTGAATGCATACGAAGCCACATATGATCCAAATTTTTTTGACCAAAACGCATACGAAGCCAAATTTGGCAATATCAAAACAAGGCTCAAAAACAGACAAAAAACAAGAAAACTGCCAAAACGACAACTATTTCTTATTCAAGTACATATAAACATTCTGTTTTGAAATTATAGACTTTTTTAATTACCGTTTTATCAGTATTTTCACATTTATAAAATTCGCACTAACTAATTGCACTCCAACGGTCGGCCACGCTGAACATAACCCTCAATATTTCGACAGATTGCACTTACTATTGACAGAAAAAACTATGTTCCGTTAGACAAAGACTTTATTTATAGGAATTCAACGTTGGTTGCGAAAAAACTAAATTTTTATTAGTATAAAAAAAATATATCACTTTTAAAGCCATATATGGCGTTATATGCGGTAAGGGGTTAAATGTGCGACATACTCTTGATATAGTGCTTTATACTGGAACTGCCCCACATGACCACTGTGACAAACTATACCTTACTTAGCTGTCAAAATACCATTATCTTGATGGCGATTCCGATCCGTCGACATTGAGATCGGGCGTTTCGTACTCTCGAATGCCACACTAGCGCCACCTTCGTTTCATATTGGGCGGATATTGAGTGAACTAAATGAAATCCGACAATTGTCAAATCTTGGCGGGCGCAGATTTTCAAGAGTGGTGGTCAGTTGCAGAAAGGTTAATTAGAGTTAGCTTCTTTAAATCCATTGCTGACTCTTTCTTTGTCAAAAAGATAAAAAGAGTCAGCAATAGATTTGAAGAAGCTTTAATTTTAATGGATCTTTCTGCAGCTGACGGTAAAATTGACATTGGTATTGGTATTGCATTGGGTTGATAGGATCGAAATTAATTTCAAGGGTAGTTCTGGGCCGCCGCCATTTTTCTAATTCCTAATTTAGGCTGGTTTCAGAGCGACGCGTCTCGGCAGCGCTGCCCAGCCGCGCGCGCCTCGCATTACACTAGATTGTATGTAGCGTTTCATAGTGACGCGTCTTGGGCCGCGTCTCGGCCGCTTATGTTTAGGCGCGCCCGAGCCGCGCGCGCCTGGGCAGCGCTGCTGAGACGCGCCGCTCTGAAACCAGCCTTAAATGTCAGTTTCTTTGAATACCGCGTTACCAGCGTCACAGTTGAAATGTATGTAGCGCGAAGTGGGCGATTCTGCGACGCTCTCTGTAGGCGTGTCTTCATCCAGCTTGCAGTTCTTCGGTGACATTTCAGAATGGTACTCTTGGCGGACGTTACCTGTGAATTGTAAAGGATTTTAGTATCACTAGTTATCTTAGGGTAAAAAATTATTTTGGGGGCATATAGAACGCGTGTCCCTTCCGCGCCTTTGTGCCAATTGTAAGCAGCCCCCCGACGAACTACTATGGCTCTAATGTCACTATGTCGCGTTTGACAGCTTCTCGAGCCTGTCGCTACTTACATAGTAGGGGGGTAGATATAAAACGCTTTCGTAGTGTTTTGACACTGACTGCGCGTGGTGACGAATCGGGGTATTGTGCATATCAAAGAGGTTTGAAGAGCCAGCTTCGGTGCATATAGAGCGGACTTGGTTGGTTATGCGTGCCCAATTCCTCTCAGAAAAAAAAACTCTATGCTAGTTATATTTTCCTTTGCGAATTTTCCGCAGTAAAAAGAACACTGTGTGTTAATCCAGGGTACAAACTATGTCCATTCCGGATTTCATCCAAATCCTTTTAGTAGCGAAGTCACAAAAGTGAAACAAAATCCTAACAGTGTAGTCCTAAATACAGGATTAATTTGGAGTCAATGCACATGTCTTAGGAATAGATAAGACATTTTAAAATAGAAAGACCCATGTAGATATTTTATTTATTATGTTTCATCTAAAAAACAAATAACTAAATTTTATGCATATAAAACAGATATCATAAATTTAAAGGAAAAAAATGCTCTGATTTCTTTAAAACTTTATTTAAACAGTCTTCGACAAGTAATTTACCCAATTATTATAGTAATTAAAAAATTAAAATGTCAGAAAAGATCTATTTTCTTTAATTATGAGCAATGACTTTGAAGTAATCTTGTACTCGTATAACCAATAACTTCAATCCCTAAGTAGGTACCTCTAAGTAACGTAGTACTAACTAGGTCCTTAAAAATATTTCTATTGAGTTTTGTTTGGCATGTACCTAATTATTTTTTAAACATCTGTGTTTGCAATCATAATTTATACTCATTAGTTACCTACTTATCGTACGGGTCCGTCATTAACATACATTAACCGTTCTTATCATGTTTCTATGTCATGTGTATATTTGAAACTGTTTTAGATAAAAACCCATATTACGTTATGTGAAAGTACGTTTGTCCTTTTCTTTATGATAAAATAGAGAGAGATAGACTACGGCAGCACAATCAGCTTAGGACGGACAACACAGACAGGTATAAACACTTAATTGGGAATTGATAATGTCGTTGGTTTCACATTTTACAAAATCCTTTTTTTGTTATATTGTTTAAGTAATTTTATATTGTGTTACTGTTTGTTAACTAAAAAAAGATATCACTCGCTACTTATCCAATTACGTCTACAAAATGCACAAGACACTAAAAAGCAAATATAAAAGCAGTATAGAAAAAAAACAAAGTACTTACAAGCCAAGCAAACCACAGCAAACTAAAATCAGCACTACAACTTCACAGTTCCTTGCGGGGTGGGTAGGGCACAAATTATTGCATACCTAATATCTAGTTTTTATTATATTTACACTGCACGTACATACCAAAAATCAATATTTAATTTATTTTTGAAGGTACGATGAACACTCATAATAACACACTTTAGGGATTTTCAAATTTATAAATCTCAAGAACGAATAACAAGTGCGTAGTCGATACGACAAAAAATAAATTGTTCACATTTTAGACTAACTAGCTTCTCGCAGTATTTTGGCGGATAAATGTGAGATATCCCACAGTGATTTATTCGGGTCTATATTAAAACCCATAATTGAAAATGTATATATCGAAAATCCATAATCGATAAATGTCATAACGATTAAAATCCATAATTTTGAAATACATATATTTAAAAGCCCCAACTTTAATATGAATACTGTTAGTATGTATAATAATTAAGAATAATAAATTTGACAAATATAGGAAACATATTATATTAAATTATTATTTTTATCACCGAAAATGCTGTTTCTCTTATCTTCTTTTTTACCAAAATATCTTAACTTTATGATTTTGAAAGATTATACAATTATGGATTTTAATAGTTATGCTAAATAATTATGGATTCTAATTGTTATACTAATTAAAGTTACGGCAAGTCTGTTATGGATTTTCATAATAGGGATATTTATGTTATGCAATTTAAGGGGCACCCGATTTATTCACTTCTTAATTTTGTTGATAAAAAAAATAAAAGGTAAGTAAATGTAATTTTAATATAATATGTAAGTATTGTAAATCAAATTCAGTGCATTTATAGTTATTACAAAATATCCTACACTAGTTTTAACGATAACAGTGTGATAAAAAAACAGACTTCCACAAGATGGCTGGTGAATATTATTTCTAAGATTGTCGCAATATTAGAAGAAAAAAACAGAACAAGTAGTACAGACAGCATCATAAATCAATGACCACATTTAGATTTTCCAAATATTATTAGTATTATCTTGAAAATTGTAATGTTCATCGACTTTTGATGCCGACTGTACGGTCAAGTGCAAGATAATCTGAACACGTGCACCGCGATTCTCTCCCTTATTCAACGGACCTAAGAACCGTGCAAGCCCAAAGTGTTCAGCTTAGCTCGCTCTTAACTGTACATAAGTTTATAATGACATGTACTTTTTGACTAAAATAATAAAACAATTAAGTGCATGAGGTACTTAATATAAGCAGTGATTTCAACAATTACAATAACTTATAAACAGTGGTGCTAATTCTCGCAAGGCACACTCATAATCTTTTACAATTTAAGTCGCCGAAATTTTTCGTTCATATGGGAACCAGAAAAGACATAAAAATGAACGGATCGAGTTTTAAATAAATGATATGAACCCGCGAACTTCTGAATAGAAGTCAACGATCCCAGCCAATTAGCCACTGACGCACATGAAAAAGAAAAAAAGGAATTTTATTTTTATTTGATATTTTCGCGCCGCCAAAATATCGGTTTTACTGTGAGCTTACTACGTAAGAAACGACAAGCTCATGAAGATGTCAAACGCGACATAGTGACATTAGAGCCATAGTAGTTCTGTCAATATGTCGCGTTTGACAGCTTCTCGAGCCTGTCGCTTCTTACGTAGTAAGCCTACTGTCTGAACTTAAGTGTTTGGTATCTAAAATGCCTTAAGGAGTAAAGCGTGTCAAAGAGAATTAGCCCCAGTAACAATGAAAATAAAACTAATATTTACGTTGTAGAAAAACGCGTTTTATGTTATTTTGAAATTAACGGAAAATCAACGTATCTCATCAACTTTCACCGGACTTGTAAATGATTTATATATTTACTTGTTGCAAAGTTGTTATAATCGACTAACGGCTCAAAAAGACTTTGTACTCAGAGCCGTAAATAATGTGAATAAAAAACAACCTTAAGTATCTACTTATTCGATCGTTTCTCTTTTTTTACCGACTTCATTAAAGGAGGTTCTCAATTCTATACGTATGTTTATTGTTTGTTACATTTTCAAATTGATATCAAAATTTTTTAACGGCCATTCCAAAACGAAAATATTAGTGTCATTTAAATGTAAAAAGAAGTAAATTACTTACTAGGATATCATGTGTGCTAATTACGAGTAATATAACCAGTCTTATAATTAAAAATTATAACAAAATTTGCAAGTCGTTGATTACTACTACAACAAAATGGTTTTATAAAATTGCCTAAATATTTAAATGAAAGTGGAGTTTAAAGAATACACTATCCATATCTAAACACTTCCAAAATATTTGAGAATTGGACAATGTTTACAGGTAACAGCTCATATATGTCCCCACCGAGGGGCTCGAGCCTACCCTGATACCAGGGTGAATAGGCCTTAGTCGACCACGCTGGCCCAGTGCGGGTTGGTCAACTTCACACACAACCTTTGAATTTCTTCGCAGGTGTGTGCAGGTTTCCTCACGATGTTTTCCTTCACCGTAAGAGCGTCGAATAAACGTATGAATACGTTACATATGAATTCGAAAATCGAAAACACATTGGTACGTGCCGAGGTTTGAACCATGGAACTTCAGAATGGAAGTCAACGGGCTTAGCCACTTGGCCACCGACGGTCTCACCGGACAATGTTTACGGGTTGCAAAATATTTTATTTTTTACTAGCGACCCGCCCCGGCTCCGCACGGGAAAATGGTTATTGTGGGTTATCCTTAAGCATATTATGCATGTATTATTCATATAAACCTTCCTCTTGAATCACTCTATCTATTAAAAAAACCGCATCAAAATCCGTTGTGTAGTTTTAAAGATTTAAGCGTACATAGGGACAGAAAAAGCGACTTTGTTTTATACTATGTAGTGATTTTTCTTATGAAAATTTTGAAGTTCACAATCCTCTTACAGTTGTTTTATCTCACGAGTGCAGGAGAGCCTTACTTGTAGTTGTGTACGTATAGACACGCGCGCTTGTGTGCGTACTACTAAACTGAGCGCTACGCACACAAACACAATGTGTACACACAAGACACGCACAAGTATGGCTATCTGCTCTCATGAGATACAACATCTGTAAGATTTATAAATTAATTAATTTTAGGAAAATTTTAGTTTCTAGAGTATTAAAAGATCTAAAAGGACACCTTTTATCAGTTTTCAGCATTTGTAAATATTATACAATAATAAGTATTTTAATTTTAATACAAACACTTTAATTGTTTTAAGGTAAATTGCACTTGAGCTTACTAGACTAGATAATAATTGATTTATTTTAAATTATTTGGTATTTTATAAAATTAAAGAATACGATAATTAGTTTTTAAAAATCTATACTTTTGAGATTTTTAATATACCTAAAAAAAACAAAATACTTTGATCTTTACATTCGCATGAAATTAAGATATATTTATTTATTAATCATCAAATTTAATTATTAGTAAATATTTGCATTGAATAGTTTTTATCTTTGAGATAAAAAAAAACTTTTTGTCGACTAGCATAAACCACATCAAAATTGGTCTAGTCTATAATTAATAAATTATTATAATTAATTATGATTAACATTCAAAAAAGCCATCATCGCTTTTTACAAATTCAATTTTAAGAAATTTTATCTTCGTATTAGTTAATTTAAATTCAATTAATAAAAAAATACGATTGTTTCGATCGATGAAAATTCAATGGCTTCGTAATACTTACCTCAAATAATTAAAACATAATATTTTAACATAAATCAATAATAACATTTTTAACTTAACAAATAAGTACCTAAACTCTCTGTTACAAAATATTTTGAAAAAATAAAAAAGAATTGAGTGCATATTAAGTAAAAAAACACCTTTTTAAAAATTTACCACATTTTTTTTGTTCTGGCAGAATATAAACACTGCATATTCTGCACTTCATTAAAAATTCTTTTATTTTATACAGATGTTGTAAATTGGGGAAAATCTGTGACGTCATATCTTGCTATAAATTGTTTGCGTACTGATGGGGAAATTAAAGGTTCTTCGATTAGCAAATTTACTTTTGTTGCTATTGAAAGCGCAGTCGGTTCGTATTTTTTGTATTTTGTACCTAACAAATTAGTTGTATTAAGGTAACTAATTTCTAAATCAATAGAAGCCATTTTTGTAAACTGATGTAAAAATCAGTAAAAAAGGACAATAGATTATTTATAATTATCTTTTTTTTTTGCTGGCATTACAACAACAAAGTTCCTTGCGTACGGCTGAAAGGACTTGGATCCAGGCCAGAAAAAATAAATAAAATAAAAGTTCGTTGCTTATGCGAAAATAGACTTAAATGTAACGAACCGTTTAATTCCTCCACAGTACATTATGTAGCGTTTTATAGTAATAAAATAACAAATTAAAATATTTGTAAAACTGTCAACTATTCCATAGCAAAAAAGTGGTAGCTAAGCTTCAAAAAAAGCTACGTCAATATACACTAATATTTAGTGCGAAAATAAAGTTATTGGAATTAAACTACAAAGGGAACTGTCTTATTATAAAATTATTATAAAAACAATATTTTTCGAATAAATAATTATTATGTCAATCAAGTAATTGAATGAAAGCAGGTCATATCTAACATTATTTTAGTCTAATTAAAATTTGTTTTATTCCTTCATCAATTTTTAAATAATTACTCATTTCTTTTGTAACTAAATAATTGTCAATGTCATTCCTTTTGTAGATCAAAATCCAACCAAGAAATCAAAACCTACAAAAAAAACTAAATACAAAATGTACATACGACAAAAGCGTAGTTCCAAACATCAAAGTTGCACATTCACAAACTACTCTAAAAGCTCACGATTTCAAGCCGGCACAATCGCACTTCAATTTGCGCTTACAAAACCCATAGCATTTCAGAGCTAGGCAACACAAGCCACCCTTCCTACTAGCGTCAGACTTACAAGACTCCCTACTATTTAACCTTTCCAATTTTTTCTCATCATTGCTCTCTAGTAGCTCATTCAACCGCGTTTTTAACTGCGTAGGTGACACGCTGCGATCCCTTGTCAACTTAGTCGTTTTAATATCGATTTCCGGTCCCAAAACATCGACAATTTCATTCGATTCCGATCCAGTCGAGGTCCCTTCAGCGTTAGGAGTGTGCGAATCGATACTCTCCGGAGTATAAGGTTCCATACACGGTTTCGCACTTAACAAACTAGCATCGATTTCGTTAACAAAAATACCATCGTAACTCGTGTAATCTGCACTGGTTATTTCCACATCAGGAATACCTAAAATTTGCTCATTAAGCGATCCTGTACGTGCTCTCTTTAGTCTGAACTCGTCTAGTAATTCCGGGTGACTTATGGAGGCGAGTTGTGTGATTTTGGAGTATAAGTCTGGGTCGGTGGGATGTCGGGACAGGGGGGATAGGGGGATTGTTTGCGGGGTGGGGGGAGGGGGGATTGCACAGAGGGCGCAGGGCCGATGTTTGGGGCAACACTGTACGGTACCTCGGTCACACTGCAGGAGTATGCGTAAGTAGATCGGCTGAAATAGACAGAGAAACCAAATTAGGATTGTTGTTACAGACTTTTTTAACCCCCGACTAAAAAGAGGGGTGTTATAAGTTTGACGTGTGTGTCTGTCTGTCTGTCTGTGGCATCGTAGCTCCTAAACGGATGCGCCGATTTTGATCTAGTTTTTTTGTTTGCAAGGTGTCACAATCGAGAGTGTTCTTAGCTATGAACCAAGAAAATATCTTCAGCCATTTGAAGATTGTCAGCTCTTTTCTAGTTGTTGAAAGGATTAAGTAACGGTTTTACGAGTATATCGGGGGTTATAAAATTTTTAAATATAGTGTTATGTAAAGTTGCCATCTTTTAAAATATCGTGTAAAATCGAATAATTAGAATAGAATATACTTTATTGCACACAAGAGAATACAACAAACATAATTAAAGCAACTCAGGTGTACAAAAGGCGGCCTTATTGCTAAGGTAGCTAAGTATAAAAGTAATGTAAGGGTTGGTGTGATACAGTTACAATTTTAGTTTGTAGTATCCAATGCATAAATTGTTCGTTATATCGCTAAAATATGCTAATTGCGCAAAATTTCTTTTTCTTTTATTGTTTTTTTCTTTCTTTTTTTATTCGATTTCTTCATATTTAAGAGTGACCATAAATATTGCAAACTACCCAATAAACTACAAATAAATATTGGGAAAGGTTTTTGTCCACTAATGCCTCCCCCCCCCCCCCCAAAAAGAGCCTACAACCCGCATAGCCCCCGCGTTTTGTGCTTAATTTATTTGTTTTATCTATCACGTAAAGCCTGACCAAAGAAATAAGAAACCTGCTCTGGGGGCGCCACGTGTATATTTTTACGACTATGGCAACAATTTCCCTTATAAAATTAGTTCCTTTGAAATTCCGCAATATGGCGAGGTTTCTTATTTCTTTGGTCAGGCTTTAATTATATAGTGTAATAAACTTTTTGGATGTCAACACGCATCTTTAATTTATAACTCGCCACTCGAACTTATATACAACTTTAACTAAACTAACTTAACTATTAAAAGGAGTACGGGCTGCGAACTGTAACTCATACAATACTAGCGACCCGCCCTGGCTCCGCACGGAAAAATGGTTATTGTGGGTTATCCTTAAGTACATTATGCATGTATTATACACATAAACCTTCCTCTTGAATCACTCTATCTATTAAAAAAAACCACATCAAAATCCGTTGCGTAGTTTTAAAGATTTAAGCATACATAGGGACATAGGGACAGAGAAAGCGACTTTGTTTTATACTATGTAGTGATATTTTTATTTACCTTATGGTCCCCCATGCAGGCCTGGGCTCCTAACACCCCGTACTCAGCCCGCCTCCTGGCCGGGGCTTCTACCAGTCTCCTCAGCTCCGCAGACACATCCCCCGCGGGGTGAATAGGGCCAGAACCTTCTGATTGGTTGCGGACTAACTTGCGGCGGACCGGAGAGCCTTCTGATTCGTTCGTTCTAAACAAGAATTATAGATCAATAATCAATAAACAAGATCACATTTAAGCATTTTTCTTAAATTGTACTCTAGATCAATATACAAGATCATACATTTTACATTTTTCTCAAACTGTACTCGTAATTAAAACGTATAATATTGTGTAATTTCAAAAGTTGGTAATAATGGTCCTTCGTTTATTGGTAAGTTTGTGTGAATGGAAGTGCTCAAGAATTAGAGTCCGGTGAAGCTTGATCCGTCGTACTTTTTCGACTCAAGCATAGGTCGATTAAAAAAAAAGAATGGAAGTGGAAGGAGTTATTTCTTTGGTCAGGCTTTAATCAATATTCACATAGCTTTCCCTTATTCATAAACGTTTCTTATCATTAAACAGTTAAACAATGGAGTAGGAGAGCATAGCTCGGGATAGGTAAAAGTGGAAGGAGATGAGAGAGAGAGAGAGTGGGACAGAAAGAGCTAGAAAAAAAGCAACATACTATCTCTTTTCAACATTTAAATGACCATGAAACTGTTATACATAATAATCATTTAAGGAAATTTTGAAAGGCTAAAGGCAACTTTTATTATTAGTGTACGAGTAAAACAGCTAAACATCAAGTTTAACGTCTAATACATTAAAAAAATCAAGCGGTTAAAAGTAAATTATCATGCTGGTGTCGGTTGATTTGCTTAGTTAGCCATAGAATATAGAAAAAAAAATTTTATTGTTTGTGGCGAAAATTCGAACACCCCAACACGAGGCTACGAGGAATATACCCAAAGAATAAGCAACAGCAATCACCTATGTCATATTAACACCAACTGCGATCCTCAAAACTTTTTTCTTAAAACAAAGCAAAATGTCTCATTCGGGCTGCAATCCGAGACGCACCAAAAGTGATTTTATCGACTTTTTGTCACTTCAAGGACCATTTACTACCTCGATCAAATGAAAGTACATTTTAATAAATTGGCAAGATAATTGTAAGATTTAACGAATTATTTCAAGTTTAGAATATAAAAAATACTATAACGAATAAATTCAAACTAATGCCAGTGGCTATTATATTTTGGTATTAGATCGGAATAAACTCTTTTAACGCGTCTCGGAACGTAATGGTAAAGGTACTAGAGTCCGCGCCACCACTCAAGTCCCGCGGCAAAACGTGAGAACTAAAATGATAACTCCCCTATGTCGAAGGTGATAAGTGTTAATTTTCAGTGCGTTGTGCGATTGCAACGCCCCGTCTGTGGGACTTGAGTGATGGCAAAAACTGTATTATATTCAACGAAATCTACACAACACATATACACATGACGTAAATATAATAAGAATTAGTTACTTGTTGTCATGTGCTCTGATGATTGAGCTAGGTAAGAAAAAACAGCTATTCAGTCAAAGCATATAAAGTTAACCCTTTATTTATAAAAATAGCTTAAAGGTGCTTCTAAACGGGCAATGTTTTTGACCCCGACGAAAAAGAAACTTATAGTTTGACGTGTGTCTGTTGTTTGTCTGTGGCACGAGCTCCTAAACGGATACGCCGATTTTGATCTAGTTTTTAAACAAAATCATTATTTAGATCCTTTCAACAACTAGAAAAGAGCTGATAATCGTCAAATGGCCGAAGATCATAGCTAAGAAAACTCTCGATTGTGACACCTTGCAAACAAAAAAAAAACTAGATGAAAATCGGCGCATCCGTTTAGGAGCTACGATGCCACAGACAGACAGACAGGTCACACGTGAGGGGTTGAAAATGTTGCGAGGCAATGTTGTCATGGCTTTATATTGCAGGGAAGCATTGCCCGTTTAGAAGCGGCTTTGATTAAACAATATAAAATATCTGTCCTTTCCAACATTTACGTGTCTATAGTAGTTCCATAGTATGAAAAAAAGGGACAGTCAATTGTATAACTTTAAGCAATATTTATAAATAAGTAGGCTAGTTTTAAGTTAAGCGTAAGCGAAGTAATATAGAACGAAGTGAGATAGTTAGAACAAAATGGACTTGAGATACAAGAATAGACACAAGATCTTTGCTACGTTAAATGTATGGAAGAGAAAAAATTTTTAAGTATTAAACGGGTTATACAAATAGCTTGAAAATCTCAAAATTAATCATCATCATCATTTTAGCCAAGACGGCCCCACTGCTGGACAAAAGCCCACTAAACGATCGGTGCTGTGCGCATCAAAATTAATTATTTATTTTTCTAAAATATATTTTTAATTCCACTAACACGCATTTTCACGGGTTTTCTCTACGATTTAGTTTTAAATTGAGCTGTACAAAACCTATACTGTGAGTGCTTACTTTCAAAGTGACTTTCTAATGAGTTGTAGTGTTAGTAAAAAAAGACTTAGAAGGAGGGTAGACAGATATGTTTGCCCTTAGAAATAAGTCTCTGCAGTCCTACCCGCCGCTTCACCAGTTCTGCCGTGACCATGGTCCAAGAAAACAAGGTCTAATCGTTAGACCACGTGACTGACACGAGCCTACGTCATTTTGCGCTGTTCATCCTTGTCTATTACATGCATTCGACAAGGATGAATAGGCAAAACGACGTAGAAATGACGTAGGCTCGTGTCAGTCACGTGGTCTAATGGGAAGACCTTGTTTTTTTAGACCATGGCTGTGACCATGATCTGTGTAACCCGGTCGAAATATCGATAAGCTCTAAAACTAAATCGTGGAGAAAAAACCCGTGAAAATGTGTGTTAGTGCAATTAACAACCGCGAAAATCTAAGGATGTTTATATTTTTAATTTTATCTGGTAGTATTTCGGATTAACCACCCAGAGGGTAGTATGTGTAAACGTAGAGATATAAGGCGACCCGATCCTGTCAACACCTCAAACATTGTCACCGATATATCTTTCTTTTCTGTCAGTTTCGACATAGACCCCTATAGTCCATGGAATTGGTACATTTTGGTTTGCATCAAATGGGGTAGTTCTGATTTTTTTATATGTTGTATGTAATGAGGTGGTAATGACAAATATAATTTTTCCACCTCGAAAGCCTTCCGGAACATTGTAAAATTCATGAAAAGCCATTAAATTTTTGATCATTTTTCAGTTTTTGCCATTTTTTACCACCAAGGACCTGTTTTACGGTAGAAGTCACTATCAATTCTTTTAAAGTAGACTAAATTTGCAACAAAATGAGAATAGTTGGGTCTCGATAAGCTGAATAGTTTCAAAGATACAGCAGTTCAAATGTTTGCAAAATTTCAAAAAAAAAAAATTTTTGCGAGTGTTTACAAGATCTTGTCAATGTGGTCAATTATTGACCTATTTCACGGCATAAATCAATTAAGATCTAATAGTTCCCTAGCTACATCTGTTCAAAGTTGCTGAGGTGACTAAACAACATGAAATACGAGTTATGAAATAAGCATTATCTATACTAATATTATAAAGAGAAAAGGTTCGATTGTTTGTTTGCATCGAATAGGCTCCGAAACTACTGAACCGATTTCAAAAATTCTTTCACTGTTGAGTAGCTACATGATCCCTGAGTAAGATAGGCTATATTTTATTTATTTGAAAAAATTAGGGATCCTTACTAAAACTTCAATAATGTAACCCAAGATGTAAAAAAAAATCCTAAAATATACCTAATAAATTGAATAGGCTCCGAAACTACTGAACCGATTTTGGTGAAACTTGGCATAAAGATAGAATTGACCTTGGGAAAGAACATAGGATACGATTTACCGCGGGAAAATTTCTCATTCCCACGGGAAAAATTGTTAAAGCGGGCGTAGTTGGCACAAAGATAGAATAGACCATGCGGAAGAACACAGGCTAACTTTTACCACGGGAAATTATCTTATCTTTGCATGTGGAGGTTGAAGTTGAGGTCGTCACAGGAGTTTTATTATAAGTTTTTAATAAAAAGCACACCTTTAGTAGAAAAATATTTTTGACAGACACCCTAAACTCTAAATTGTATTATTTAAGAAATTTTGCAAACATTTGAACAGCTGTATCTTTGAAACTATTCAGCTTATCGAGACCCAACTATTCTCATTTTGTTGCAAATTTAGTCTACTTTAAAAGAATTTATAGTGACTTCTACCGTAAAACAGGTCCTTGGTGGTAAAAAATGGCAAAAACTGAAAAATGATCAAAAATTTTATGGCTTTTCATGAATTTTACAATGTTCCGGAAGGCTTTCGAGGTGGAAAAATTAAATTTGTCATTACCACCTCATTACATACAACATATAAAAAAATCAGAACTGCCCGATTTGATGCAAGTGAAGACCCCTTTTATGGTACGATTTCCATGTACTACTATAATGAATTTTAATTCTGAATATATTTTTTTACACTTTTATCGGTCACCCATCCTAGTGCTTTAAGCTTTTCGAATAGTGTCGGTCACCCATCCTAGTGTTTTAAGCGTTTCGTATAGTGTCGGTCACCCATCCTAGTGCTTTAAGGGTTTCGTATAGTGTCGGTCACCCATCCTAGTGCTTTAAGGGTTTCGTATAGTGTCGGTCACCCATCCTAGTGCTTTAAGGGTTTCGTATAGTGTCGGTCACCCATCCTAGTGCTTTAAGGGTTTCGTATAGTGTCGGTCACCCATCCTAGTGCTTTAAGGGTTTCGTATAGTGTCGGTCACCCATCCTAGTGCTTTAAGGGTTTCGTATAGTGTCGGTCACCCATCCTAGTGCTTTAAGGGTTTCGTATAGTGTCGGTGACCCATCCTCACCTGTTGATAACGGCTTGTTGCACGGCGGTGGGGTCGGCAATGCTCTTCCGCGCCACGGCGATGCCCGGCACGCTCAGAGCATCCACTTCGCATACTGAAGACTTCTTCTCGAGGGTTTTTTGGGACTGTTGGGGTCAAAATATCATCTGTTATTCAAGCGTTAAGCGCTAAAAATATGAGATTTTCCACTAAACAAACGTTTGACGTGTGTCCTAGCTCAGGATTGGCAAACTACTGAACAAGACCGGGACAAGAGGCGTGTTCCAGTTTCGGAGGGCAAGATTCATTTTGGATCGCTGAGCCAGCGGTGTAAGTAATAGTACTCGTAGTAGTTGATGTATGCTCCCGCATTGCCATCAGTGGTCCGTTTACTTTGCCGCGCAGATGGCAATGCGGGAAGATAGATAGCAAAGATAAACCACGCCTCTACTGCGTTTTAAGTTTTTTGAGGTGCCGCCTTAAATTTAAAAACCATTACGTCCCTTTCACGTTCTTAAGAAGGAAAAGGGACAGGTGATTGTCAACTTAAATTTGGAGACGACAAACATCGATTTTATGCGTAGTTCGCATTAGGAATGAATGAGAACGGTTAGCAATCGAATGGGAATAATGAAAGAGTGAAGAGATGAGTGGATAGAAATAAGAAAATAGGAAAAATGAACGAGTGATTGAGAATGGGCGAGTGAATGAGAATGAGTGAGTGAATGTAAATGACCTGTTGCGAGTGTCTCTTGGCGGGCGAGGCGGCGCGCTGCGGGCTGCTGTCAGACGAAGACACGCGCCCGCTGCTCTCACTCGAATCCGTCACGGATTTCCTGAAATATATCACCATCATTGTAATGGGAAGTTATCCAGTAGCAAATAAAAAAAATCCTTACAAAACAGCTCAACAGATCAGAAATCATTAATTTTTAACTTTTGGACACTTTTGATCACTTAGGTCAAATAAAATTACATTTAGTGGCGGGTTCAGCAAAGCAAAATGTGCGTCTTTTGTGGAGAAGAGCTCGCCGAATAAACTACAAGCGTCGCATCTTTTGATGGCACTAGTGAATAATGAGGTAATAAATATCGAAGTAATGGATTATAAAAACAAAACATTCAAATTAATCAACTTATTATCCTCAAATTAATCTCATTCACAAACATGTATAATCCGACAAAAATTAAGTCAAAAAGTCTACAACAAATCTCACTGTTCTCATTATTTTACTAGCATAGCGTCATCTATGGAAATCTTAAAGAATGCTCGTTTTTTTTTTAATTTCAAGCTGTCAGCAAATCTCCGATTGTCATCATTTCAACCTGAAGACTTTTTTTAATTGACCTATGTTTGTGTCCAATTCAAAAAAAGTACGACCAATCAAGCTTCACCGGACGTTGCAAGAGCCATTCTGACAGCCTGGATTTAAAAGACCTATTGTCAAGTATATACTGACCTGGAGTCATTATGGTGTCTGTGCTCAGTGCCAGCCACTAACAACCGCGCGGCCTGAGACAGCAGCACGCGGTCACACCACGACGGACACCTACACACAACGCATTATTACACCCTATATACATTAATCCACCCTGTATATATTAATACACCCTATATACATTAATTACACCCTGTATACATTAATACACCCTGTATACATTAATACACCCTGTATACATTAATACACCCTGTATACATCAATAGACCCTGTATACATTAATACACCCTGTATACATTAATACACCCTGTATACATTAATTACACCCTGTATACATTAATACACCCTGTATACATTAATACACCCTGTAAACATTATTACACCCTGTATACATTATTACACCCTATATACATTAATACACCCTGTATACATTATTACACCCTATATACATTAATACACCCTGTATACGTTAATACACCTGTATACATTAATACACCTGTATACATTAATACACCCTGTATACATTATTACACCCTATATCATCATGACACCCCGACTCGGGTATATTTAGTAGTTCGAATATTTTGAAAGCGCCATGCTAAATATACCCGACCAAAACCCCATGGGGAGTCTCCGCAAGGTACATTTAGTAAACACGCTGCGGCCAGTCGGTTGGTATGTAGATAACTGACTGTTCTGAGTGTAGTGTGGCATTATTACCTGGTCTTCATGTAGTGGGTAGGCCTCGTGACCTGCTCCTCGTAGGGGTAGGAGGGGGGGAACTTCACCGGGAACTCGAACAGGTGCGGCCGCAGGGCTTCCAGCTCGCGGTCGAAACGCTGCAACTGCGAACGACAATAACCAACATTATACCAACATGCGGCGGCTGCTGACACCACAGAACATATAAAAGAGGTTAGGGCCTGGCCACAGCTTCGCGCGGAATGTTGCCAGTGACACATAGTCAAAATTACCATAAGAGACCTAAAAAAAATTTTCATTTCTAAAACCCGCTGTAAAAATGTACCACCGAAATCAAGAAACTGTTTTAAAGGCGTGAAATTACCCAACTTTTACAAAAAACGTTCAATTTTCATGCAAAATGTAACGTTTATCTTATTTTACTTAGAAAGCGACTTTAACACTGTAATGTAGCACAATTAATAAGAAAAATACGTAAAAGTAACGCTTTAAGTCATGTGACGCAAAGTGCTCCAAAATATCGTGAAATGTTACAATACTAACGTTCTGGCAAGTTTTGCGCCGCCGCCGCCGCCGCGCGAAGCTGTGGCCAGGGGGTTAGAAAGGTGCTGTGGGCGGGGCAGGCGCGCCAAGGATATGAGCAACGCTCACATCTCCACGCATGGTCAAAGAAAACAAGGTCTTGCAAATAGACCACGTGACTGACACAAGCCTACGTCATTTTGCCTATTCATCCTTGTCGAATGCGTGTAATAGACAAGGATGAACAGCGCAAAATGACGTAGGCTTGTGTCAGTCACGTGTTCTATTTGCAAGACTTTGTTTTCTTGGACCATGTCTCCACCCAAAGACGCGATCGCGCTGTTTAACTCACACATAGCTAGAAAAATGTACATCGGTGTGCGTGCATGCGTATGATTCGTTTCCATTTGAAATCCACGCGATTTCAAATACGTGTCCAATTAATTATGCCAATGAGTGTTTATACGAAGTGTCAAGAAAATTGGCGCGTATTAAATTTTTTCCCATACAAAATTTGATACCAATTTTATGCATAAAATTGCGATATTTCGATTTTTTTAAATATGAAACGTGATAAAATAAAAATATATGCGATTTTTTATTTTCTTTAATCTATGCCTACCTAAAATATGTGTCCTGATTAAAAAATAACCCTGTATCTGTTGAGAAAAATGACTTTTGATTTGGTTTAATTGATTCAGTATTGTATTTGTATACTTTTACTGTTGTATACTGTCTTTCCCGTTATTACTGGTTTTTTTTTTTTTGAATTGACCTATGCTTGTGTCGAAAAGGTACGACCAATCAAGCTTCACCGGACTTGCGGGGGAGTGGAAGGCTCTACCCCAAAAAAAAGTCATATACCAACGCGTCTAGGGGCGGCTCAAGGGAGCCTCGGACCACGGCCTAGCGCGTTGATACTGAAAAACATCGTGAAGGAGACGACGCCTGAGGGGCTCCGTCTCTGATTTTCAATTTTGAATTACTGGTGTGCAATAAAGTATCTTATCTTAATTAGCCATACGTGTCCCACTGCTGGGCAAAGGCCTCTCTCTGCTCTCTCCATGCCTCTCTTTCCCGTGCCTCTTCCTGCCATGTCTAGCTCGTCTCGCCATCGTCGTCTGGGTCTGCCGCGTAGCCTTGTCTCAGTTGGTGGCATCCACTGCGTAGCGGTTTTTGCCCACAATATATCTGGCGTGCAATAAAGTATATTCTATTCTATTCAGTCCTCACCCAAGGCTCCTTGAATATGTTCTGGTGGTCCGCGTGGCTGAACTCCTTCTTGCCGACCGTCAGCACGACGCGGTCATCGGCCCGCGCGCGGTACTGCAGCTTGCTGGAGTCTACATTGCCGCCGGTCTGCAGCCGACACGCCGTCAGGTCCTCCGTTATTTTCTGTACAGGGACCGTCAATTAATCACGTGAGGCGTGAAAGGGGGGAGAGGGGTTTGACAAAAATCACGAAATATCACAAGGGGGGAGGGGGGGTGTGGTAAGATATCACGTGTATTTATTTTTTCCAAACAAAAACAACCTACAACATTTCTGTCTAGGCATTTTTTTACAGTTCCTAATTTCAGAATAAAATAAGGTTATACTTTATACCTGTATTTAAAGATAATATTCTAAAAAAAATAAGATTCTTTGCAGGTACTAAAATACACGTGATGTTGGGCCCCACAGTGTACGTTTATTATATAGGGGTTTAAGACAACCCCCGTCCCCCCGGAGGGGGGTAATCTTAAACCTCACCACGTATTACCAAGGGGGAGGTGGGATTAAAAAATTCTAAAAAAGATCACGTGATTAATGGACGGCTCCAACATAATAATAGTTTAAAAAATTAAAAAACACGCTTCCTGTCTGCCATCTTGGACGACCGCCATATTATAAAAAAATATATATTGAATAAAAAAATAATAATATTGGATTTAAGTCACGTGACAATTTTTAGGGTTCCGTAGCCAAATGGCAAAAAACGGAACCCTTATAGATTTGCCATGACTGTCTGTCTGTCCGTCCGTATGTCACAATCACTTTTTTCCGAAACTATAAAAACTATACTGTTGAAACTTGGTAAGTAGATGTATTCTGTGAACCGCATTAAGATTTTTACAAAAAGAAAAAAGCAACAATAAATTTTAGGGGTTTTAGGAAACAAATGGAGGAGGCTTTTACCAATAGGGTGACCACACATCACAAAAATAAAAAAATAACCAAACCATAACCATTATATATGTCCCCACCGAAGGGCTCGAGCCTAACCTGAAACCAGGGTAAACAGGCCTTAGTCGGCCACGCTGGCCCAGTGCGGGTTGGTCAACTTCACACACAACCTTTGAATTATTTCGCAGGTGTGTGCAGGTTTCCTCACGATGTTTTCCTTCACCTTAAGAACGTCTAATAAGCGTACATGTGAATTTGAAAATCGAAATCACATTGGTACGTGCCGAGGTTCGAACCCGCGAACTTCTAAATAAATAAATAAATATGTGGGATATCTCACACACGGCCATCTGACCCCAAACTAGGCAAAGCCTGTGCTATGGGTGTCAGACAGACATATATAAATATACAACATCCAGACACAAGGCAAACACAAGTGCTCATCACACGAATGTTTGTCCTGGGCGGGATTCGAACCCGCCACCCTGTGCTTTGTAGGCAGACGTATTACCAACTAGGCTACGTCTAAATGGAAGTCAACGGCCCTAGCCACTTGGCCACCGACGCTTTAATTTTTTGTAATTAAAACTTAAATAATAATATTAATAACTAGCGACCCGCCCCGGCTCCGCACGGGAAAATGGTTATTGTGGGTTATCCTTAAGTATATTATGCATGTATTA
Organism: Teleiodes luculella; assembly: GCA_948473455.1. Lineage (NCBI taxonomy): Eukaryota > Metazoa > Arthropoda > Insecta > Lepidoptera > Gelechiidae > Teleiodes > Teleiodes luculella. Next base: position 9,611,092 of record OX419604.1, read on the forward strand.
TACATATAAACCTTCCCCTTGAATCACTCTATCTATTAAAAAAACCGCATCAAAATCCGTTGCGTAGTTTTAAAGATTTAAGCATACATAGGGACAGAGAAAGCGACTTTGTTTTAAGGCCTGTATTCACTTTGATTAGTACGAGTGCAGGTGATTAGTAATTGCGAGTGATTAGCACAGGTGTGTAGTGCGAGTAGTGTCCAATTCTGTTGTTTAACTCGCAATTACTAATCACCTGCACTCGCACTAATCTAACGGAATACAGGCCTTTATACTATGTAGTGATAATACCTTCACGACGCCGCCAGTGTCGGTTCTAAAGTTGAAATCGCCAAAGATGAAGTAAGGCGCCGCGTTGACGTCAGAGTGGATGTGACGTAGAGTGTGCATCAGAGCGCGACGGCGGCTGCGGCAATATACCTATGGAACATCAATCAATATATACTATAAACGTAGTTCAGAAATGAGAAACGCGCCGAAATATTTTATAACCAATCTTATTTATTCTTCACAAAACGCAACGCTTTTATGTGCAAAACAATCGACAGTCTAGTTCCCGCCATGCTTCACATAGGTCGACATAGCAGTTTTGGATAAAACAGCCTCGCCAGCGCCATCTGTCTCACGTAGGTAGGAATCTCTTTGGTAGCTTTAGCACTGCGCTGCTGTGGCCTTATGTCACATGAGTAGGTAGCTTATGTAGTCCCAATTCCTTCTTCGAATCGATGTTAGAAGGCACTAGTATGCATGTTCAATTATCCATTTCTAACAATACATAAAAGTTTATTTCATAAAGCCCGACCAGTACTACTATGTAAGTAGCGACAGGCTCGAGAAGCTGTCAAACGCGACATAGTGACATTAGAGCCATGGTAGTTCTGTAAATATGTCGCGTTTGATAGCTTCTCGAGCCTGTCGCTTCTTACATAGTAGGCCTAACAGCTCCCGTAATATGCAGTGCTATGACAAAAGTTTTTCGCACATTTAACTGTCAAAAAACCCGCCATATTGAAATATCCTCCAATAGGATAAGAGAATACGCACGACAAAATTATGTCATTCACGCGTGGACCGGGCATGTTAGAGGGGCAGAGAAATAAAAAACCTCGCCATGTTGCGGAATTTAAATGGAACTAATTATATAAAGGTGCTCCCTCACCGGGAGCATTCACGTGTACTGTAACATTATAGATTCGTCTTTGAGCATTACATTACAATAATACCTCCTTGACTGACGAGCATTCGCGTGTAATGTAATATTATAGATTCAACTTTGATGTATGCCCGTTTTGTATGATTACAAGGTGCGCATTGTAATGCTCGGTTCTCCTCCTTCAATGATGTAATGCTCAAATCTGTAACGTTACATTACATGCAAATGCTCCCGGTGAGGGAGCACCTTTACGGAAACTGTTGCCATAGTTGTAAAAATATACACGTGGCGCCCTCAGACGCTTTTAATTTCTTTTCGAAATTGGAAACATCAAGTGTCAAGAATAGCAGTAAAAAATTCAAGTATTATCTCAACACAAAGCTTACACATGAATGACACTACCGAGCGAGGCATATTTGCCTACACGATTCGTTAACAGCTCCCATTAATGTCTCCACCTAGGGGCTCGAGCCTACGCTGATACCAGGGTGAATAGGCCTTAGTCGACCACGCTGGCCCAGTGCGGGTTGGTCAACTTCACATACAACCTTTGAATTTCTTCGCAGGTGTGTGCAGGTTTCCTCACGATGTTTTCCTTCACCGTAAGAGCGTCGAATAAACGTACATATGAATTTGAAAACCGAAAGCACATTGGTATGTGCCGAGGTTTGAACCCACGAACTTCGGAATTGAAGTCAACGGGTTTAGCCACTTGGCCACCGACGCTATCCGACGCCTACACGATTGGACCCCCCCAAATGAACGGATCTGTATGAAGATAACTTAGTGGTTTTACTGTGGTTAGTGTGGTATACGTACGGAGGGGAAAGGTTCACAAGCCAGCAGGTTCGAAGCGTCGTGGAACAGATGAATGTTGATAAACTCCACCGCCGTGCCGCGCAGCACCCAGCGCGTGCGCAGGAACCCCTTGCGCGACCACTTGCACTGCCACACATTATAAATAAAAAAAATAAAAAGACGTTTATTTGCAACTTTCACAATCTACATATTATTTTTTACGGCCTCGTAGCCTAGTTGGTAGTACGTCTGCCTACGAAGCACAAGGTCGCGGGTTCGAATCCCGCCCAGGGCAAACATTGGTGTGATGAGCACTTGTGTTTGCCTTGTGTCTGGATGTTGTATATTTATATATGTATGTATATCAGTTGTCTGACCCCCATAGTACAGGCTCTGCCTAGTTTGGGGTCAGATAGCCGTGTGTGAGATGTCCCACATATTTATTTATTTTATTTAAATACAATCTTAGGCATAAGTAAATAAGTGACGTGCAAATAGGTCTGAAGCTCAGCATTATAGCTGCTGCCGAAACGAATAGCCGCTGATATTCTGCTCCAGCCGTTCTTCTAGATCAGCACTATTTGAGTGCACGTAACAACAACGCATTCATACAAAAAACAAGTATATAATCAAAAGCGATTTAAAAGTCGAGCACATAGCCCGTATTTTGAGCACCATACTAATATAATCATACCTATAATTATGGTGACGTCATGGTTTGATAGAAAACAAGCAAGAACGAATTTCGGCGCTGCCACTATGCCCTCCGTGGTGTAGTTGGTAAGCGAGTTGGCTGCGTATTTGTATTTGTGTGTGTGTGTGTACACACCGCGGGAAAATACCTCATCCCCACGGGAAAAACTATGAACGCGGGCGAAGCCGCAGAAGGAAGCTAGTCTATTATAATATTTAATCAAAGAAACAGACTGTATGTACAACACAAAATTACCTCTGGAAAGAAATGCTGAGGGAATTTAGCCTTTTCCTTGGTAGACACCTTCTCGATATTTCCACTGTGGACTTCCTTGCCCACTACTGGGACGTACTCTGCCAAATCCCAGTCCCATATCTTCAACTCCGTCAGCGATGTATGGGCGAAGTACATATTGCCGAGAGCCTGTTGAAAAAAATTAAATAAAATGTAATTTATTGCAGGAATGTACTGTTATCGTCCACAACTACGTCTTCCGGCGCGCGGCCGCCATTCAAGAACCTTTCTGCCCCAACGGCCGTCGGTTTTACGCGCAATGTGCCCAGCCTATTGCCACTAAAGTTTAGCGATTCTTCGGACTATGTCAGTGACTTTGGTTCGCCAGCGGATCTCATCTTTCCTGATTAGATCACGCAAGGAAACTCCAAGCATAGCCCTCTCCATCGCTCTTTGGGTGACTCTGAGCCTTCAACGTTACAAATACTTACGATATAAATAGGCGGTCTTATTCCTAAGGTAGCAATTTCTACCAGGCAACTAATAAAAGAGCTGTCTGCACTCGCGCGCCCGCGTTGTTTTTTACTTTTCCTGTGGGAATGAGATATTTTTTACGCGGTAAAAAGTAGCCTATGTCACTCTCTGGCCTCAATTTTTGTGCATAAAATCTGGTCATTCTGTTACTTAGTTTCAGTGTGAAAGAAGGACAACAAACAGACATACTTTGTAGTTGTTTAAAGGATCAAGTAACTATTTTGTGGCGGGGTTATTTAACATTTTTAATGTAATGCACCATACTAATATTATAATTGCGAAAGTGTGTTCGTTTGTTTGTCCTTCACGCCCTAACTAAGCAACCAATCGACTTGCTTTTCGGCATAGAGTTAGTTGAAAGGATGGAGAGTAACATAGGCTACTTTTGGTCCTGGAAAAACATCATACGGGGAAGTAAAAAGCCGCCAGCGGACAGCTAGTACATTATAATCTCCAGATAATTAAGAAGATTCTAGTCCTCTATAATTACCTTACTACATGTATTTATGCATGTCCTTGCATATAAACTTTGGCACAACATGATTGAATCATAACAAAAATAACGCTTCAATTTTAAAACGTTAACGATAAAAAAGTTTAGTACCAGTTCCGTTGCTAATGTAATCATATTTTCGTAAAATTATATATGATAATAAAAACATGATAAATTGCTAAGCACGCTGATACGCGAGTATGCGTTGTATTATAACTGTGTTAACCTATTGCTATGGATTACATACAAAAAATATTTTTTGCTTGCGTTTCTCGTTATAACTCTTCAAGAATATGCTGCAATATATAACTATAGATACATAAACTTATACTCTTATTCGTACGAGCAACACTAATATTATAAATGCGAAAGTGTGTTTGTTCTTCCTTGCACGAAAAGACATGACAGAAGAGAATGACATTACATATGGCGGCAAAAGTGATGTGCCAAATCTCTCTAACACTTTTTACCGCGGGAAAATACCTCATTCCCACGGGAAAATCTGTTAGCGCGGGCGGAGACGCGGGACGGAATTCTAGTCAACAATACTCACCGTGAATTTATCAGGCGCGCTAAAGTCTTCATCCAGGAATATCCTGATCTTGTCATACAACCGCAGCTCTGGACACGAGCACAATCTCTCGACGAATTCCTGCACGTACTGCATGGATTTCTCGTACGCCTTCCCGCCGACCTCTTGTAGATGTACCGCTATGAACTTCGGGTCCATTCTGGAAACCGCTGCCAGGAATTCAGAAGTCCAAATTGGGAGCATTACTGACGGCTGAAAGAGGACGAATATGGTTATTCACAGCTCATATGTAAGAGCGTCGGTGGCCAAGTGGCTAACTTCGCTCCATTCGGAAGTTCGCGGGTTCAAACCTCGGCACGTACCAAAGTGTTTTCGATTTGCGAATTCGTATGTAAAGCCTGACCAAAGAAATAAGAAACCTGCTCTGTGGGCGCCACGTGTATATTTTTACGACTATGGCAACAATTTCCCTTATAAAATTAGTTCCATTGAAATTCCGCAATATGGCGAGGTTTCTTATTTCTTTGGTCGGGCTTTACGTATATTCGGCGCTCTTACGGTGAAGGAAAACATCGTGAGGTAACCTGCACACACCTGCGAAAAAAATCAAAGGTTGTGTGTGAAGTTGACCAACCCGCACTGGCCAACGTGGTCGACTAAGGCCTATTCACCCTGAAATCAGGGTAGGCTCGAGCCCCTCGGTGGGGACGAATATGAGCTGTTAACGATGTAAGAGCGTCGGTGGCCAAGTGGCTAGGGCTGTTGACTTCCATTCGGAAGTTCACGGGATCGAACCTCGGCACGTTCCTTCAGAAGAATGTTTGCCCTGAGAGAAATTGAACCAAAACCCTGTGCTTCGAAGGCAGACGTATTACCAAGTGAGCTATGGGGCTGTCAAATCAACACATAGCACCGTGCCAATTAATTAAAAAGTCGCTTGCGCCGCGCTGAGTTACGCAAGATTGATAATTCTGTTGATATAGGAAAACAGATGTAAAACTAATTTGTTGGACTCGCTTTAATATTGTTTGATAATGGCTGTGACGCACGCGCTTAATGTCATGCTTTCTCTCTTTTTTTGTCCTTCCATCCTTGTTTATTTAGCCGAGTGGTAAATACAATGCTTGCTTCACATTAAATATTATTATGGGGCCATTTCACATACAGCCATCGCACCTCAAACTAGAAAGACAGAGCTGTAGATGTCAGACAGCTGATATACATACACATATACCTAAATATACAACATCCAGACAAACTCAAGTGCACGCGAGAGGACTTGATGAAGGCTACTGACGACGTTATTCGTGTGGCTGGTTTTTGGGCCGAGACTGTCTGAGTTGCTGTCGACTCGAAAAGAAGAAGTGCTCATCACACGAATATTTATTTGCCCTGGGTGGGCAGGTTTTAAACCCACAACCCTTTGCTACGGAGGCAGGCGCTACAACCAACTAGGCTACGTACCGGTAAAGAAAAAATAATTGTGACACTTTCTAGTTTGGTTAGGTTAGGGCTTACAGGCTTGTCCGAAAAAAAGGTGATTCCGTGCATTGGAAGGCAAGGCACGTACAGCCGTGGGTCCCAGCCACTAAATCATAAGGCATCTGACATGGATTACATCCGTCGTTACACAAGCCACATCAGAAACCTTGGACAGCTCAATAATTTTGACACCAGGGTCAATGAAGTCGGTGGTCGAGTGGTCAAAAGCTCGCCTGACGTTACGGAGGTTCCGGGTTCGAATCCCGGCGGGGACTCGTCGAACAAATATCACTTTGACTTTCCTCAGATTGGTTAGGACATTGCAGGCTAAATCACCTGATTGTTCGAAAAGAAAGATGATTCCATGCTTCGGAAGGCACGTAAAGCCGGCCCGGCTACTATCTACGGATGTAGTCATTATAGGAGCCATGTCGGAAGCCTAAGGCGGCTCAACAATACCGACTCCAGGGTTTGTGAGGTAGGTTTACCTCGAAACCCACACGATAAGCGAAGCGAACAAGGATAAACAAAACGTTCAGTTTTATATTTACGTTATGGATAACGAGTCCCGTACATGAGTTCGAAAATCATTTTGCCGCTGAACTGATGCCCTAAATACGTTTTATTTTTTTAAATCAGCTCGAATGAACTTATGCCCTGCGAACGTTTGACCGAATTAACGTTTGCATTTGCAGTGGTTTATCGAATAAATTTTGGACCGTAATACGTTTGACTAATGAACGTTATTCTATTTTGAAATTGACTGAAGGAACCTTTTATCTCTCCGTTGTTTGCCGAATGCATTTTCAAACTTTGATAAGTGCCGACCGCCATTTTGAACTTTTTTGTTTCTGAACGGATTGTTTTCAAAATCGATATCTAGGGTCCCCAGTGGTGTCCGATGACGACTCTGAGGTCAAAATTGGAAAAAATGGCCGTCATTTTAAACTTTTTTGTTTCTGAACGGATTTCTTTAAAAATCGATATGTAGGGTCCTCAGTGGTGTCCAATGACGAATCTAAGGTCAAAATTGGCCGCCATTTTGAACTTTTTTGTTTCTGAACGGATTGCTATCAAAATTGATATCTAGGGTCCCCGGTGGTGTGCAATGACGAATCTAAGGTCAAAATTGGAAAAATTGGCCGCCATTTTGATTTTTTTTGTTTCTTAACGGTTTGCTTACAAAATTGATATCTAGGGTCCCCATTGGTGTCCAATGACGAATCTGAGATCAAAATTGAAAAAATTGGCCGCCATTTTGAATTTCTTGTTTCTGAACGGATTGCTTTCAAAATTGATATCTAGGGTCCCCAGTGGTGTCCGATGACGTTCGCAGGGCATAAGTTCATTCGAGCTGATTTAAAAAAATAAAACGTATTTAGGGCATCAGTTCAGCGGCAAAATGATTTTCGAACTCATGTACGGGACTCATGGATAACGTAAATATATACACTTTTTCGTTAACGTGGACGTTCACCCTGATTCGGGGTACGCTCGGCTCTTTTCTTCCCTTTGTTCGCAAGAGACCAACTTTCTCAGGATTCCAACTTTACCACGCAACTATTGCTTTACCACTCACTCTTTAGTCAATGAACGAATCATTCCTTAACAGGATTAAGTAAATGTACCACCAGTGTTATTGGGAAGTCAGACAAATTGGGCTATAGCCAATTATCCAATTATGCTGGTTTCTACGTAATCCATAGTAACAAAGGAAGAAAAATCCTATCCTGTGGGTGTCGCCTTTCGAAAGATGACTAATGCACGGATCCGAGATTTCGTGGGCGTATGCGTAAATGGCTAAACATCTTTCATGCCTTTTTATCAATAAAATTATGTAGTTTCACGTCGTGGTATTTCGCCAATACCGATGATGTGGTGACCCATGCGATTGTATAAAACGCCAAGTATCTTAGCCATTCTATAAACCACCACCAGCTATAGATGTGCCTGCGAATGGACTATAAAGGCAGCACTGGCCAATGGCCATAGGGTTGCCAGATCAAAAAATCTAAATATCTGGATGACATTTCAAAATGTCGGGATTTCGGGGTTGCTGTCTGGAGAAATAAAAATTATGACTCAAAATTATAAAATATATTTTTAAAATCAACAGCTCTTTAAGTAAGGATTAAAATGAAATAAATTTACATTGTTTTTTTACTATTTGTTTGCCACATGTATACGAAGTATTGAGGAAAGATCTAAAACTTGAGCAATTTTCTTCATAATTCAGTCGTATGAGAAGCTCCGCTCTTATCAAATCAAAGCCCATGCGATTCCTTTCTTTTGAATATAAATTATTTAGCAGACTAAACACTCGTTCACAATATGCATTGCTCACTGGAATCGACAGCACAAACGATATTACTTTTTTTAAATTTTTCATGTCATTGTCATGGCATTTTTTAAAATATTGCGGTAGAATGTAATGATAAGATATTTGTCTGGGGATTTTGTTATTAGTCGGGAGTCTGGACATCACATGAAATGTCGGGAGAATCCAGGCGATTCCCGACCATCTGGCAACCCTAAATGGCCATCACTCCCGCCTCCCCGGAGGCTGCTAACGGTTGTACAGCACATGCGGCTGGACATGTTGACCTTGAGAGCGGCCATATTCCGTAGCGGTAGGGGTGAATTACGTAGTGCAAATGTCCAACCGCATGAGCGCGCTTCTGTACATCACAACTAGCTTGGCTTTCCAGATTCAACGTTATGATTGATTCAGTATCTGTTTTATACCGCATTTCCATAGATAAATATTTTTACAGCCACAGAGAAGAAACAAAATGAAGGTTAACTGTTATAAATTGCTATATTAGCAATAAGGCTGCCTATTACATGTACATTCTAATTTTAGGTGTGTTAATACTGTAATTTCCTAGCATGCCTTATTCATTTCTCTGTATAAACAAACTAAGATTTTATTTTTGTTTTGACTACATATTATTACAAAATTTTAAAAATGTTTATTTTCATTTAGCCTATTCACAAAGCCTATAGATAATTTGAAACACTCTTATTCCAGTTACTAAATAAATAAGTACATAGAACATGAAAAGAACTGTTCCAATATTAATTAAAGGTATTATTAGAGCATTCAAACATAGCATAGTAACCGGTCCTTTTGTTGTTGTGAAAAGCAAACACTTTAGCGGGATGCAAATAAAAAACATTGCATGTGTCAATGTGTCGGAGCCTTATCTATGCACGCAAATCATTTAAACTAGCAGCTATGTTGTGTCGTGTCCTAACAATGTATGCAATGATGAACCACTCTGATAGTAAAGGTATGTTAATGCAAAAATACAGTATGCGCGAGTTGAGTGCAGTTGGAACTTCACTTTTCTTTTACATGTCTTCACGTCACTTGGTTGGTACAAAGATAGAATAGACCTTGGGGAAGAACATAGGCTACGATTTACCGCGGGAAAATTTCTCATTCCAATGGGAAAAATCTTAAAGCAGGCGGGCGGAGTTGGCACAAAGAAAGAATAGACCTTGCGGAAGAATATAGGCTAACATTTACCGCGGGAAAATGGCTCATTCCTACGGGAAAAACTATTAACGCGGGCGGAGCCGCGGCGGGAAGCTAGTAATATATAATTTTAATACAACTACGTAAAAGGTTGTAGATATAAATTTTAATCAATAAATATAGGTATGATAAATATTGTAAGATAAATTATTTTATTATACTCTTATATCATGGGTTTCACTTAATTTTTAGTATGTTATGGGCTATTCGCTCGGAATTATATACTGACAGTATTAATTTTTAGTTGCAACGAATGCAATCGCAGTGACTATTCGCTAATGTGACCGAGGCTTTCCTGTTCTTATGTTCAAATTTGATGGATTTCGTATCTCTCAATTATTATTTCTTTTTTTTTTTTAATATTAATTTTAACATGCAATCAGTCCATGAGACTATGAGCAGTTGTTTTCGAAGAGGTGGCATGTAAGGCACTCCTTTCCACCGTCAGGTTGCCTTTTTTAATGTTGTTGCCTTATTTAAGGAAACAATTATGGCAACGTCATGTCATGCATATGCATACGTAAGTAGACAGACATATAACAACAGGATATAAGTTATGTAGGAAAAAAAAGATAATTATAAACATTGCGTTACAAAGTAAAAATATGAATAAATACATTTGCATGTAAGTTCCCTATTAAAGTCTCAGATTGTTAAATTATATTTTCATTTTGTTTTATTTATAATAAAGACCGCTGCTAAATAAAGCCGCTGAATGCAGGCGGCACAGGACCGATCATTGTGGAGATCCTTGGGGGAGGCCTTTGTCCAGCAGTGGACGTCTTATGGCTGAGATGATGATGATGATGATGATGAATAATAAAAAGACTCCAGAAGTAATATTTTTACTATCATTCAATTTATAAGTATCAAAGTATTTTTATTCCATTTTTTATGTATTTACTTTGGTTTCCAATAATAAATCTTAAATAGGTCAAAATAACTCTTGAGTTCTACAAGGGTGATTTCGGACAGATGAGATAATTTACCCCTATCACTTTTCTGATGCATATCACAAATATAGATTATTTAATATTTTGAATTTTGTATTACATACAACCTACTTTGGTTTAATCATTGAATTATTTTCTATATTATATGCTTTTTATACTTTTAGCAGTATAGTATACAATATATTTGTCTTTGCATGTAAGGTTTTAAGAATTTAAAATAGTAGTAGTTCAGAATTGAAAATTTACAAACATTTACTAGATGAAGTTGTGGTCAGGATATCATAGATATGTGGTCATTTAAGGCTGTTATATACACACAAAAGTAATTTATTGTATAAACCATTATTGATATTATGTACCTATGTCTGTACAAAAACAAACCCTAAAAAGTCAACAAGATAATATAAGACCTCCATGTTGGCATACAATAAACACAATCAAAAATTAGGCGCCGTAACGGTGCATTCTTATAACCTTGCCCGATCAGCAACACAGGTAATTAAATTAGTAATCCTAACCATTTTAACACCAATTTGCCAGTGACAAAAACTAATTGAAAAACAAAAAATACTCACGTCTTCAAATATGGAACCCACATTGGCCGTGATCAGCAACAGAGGCAATTTGTCAGAGCCCATCTTTTTGAATTTCAACATGATTCGGGGCTGAAAACTGGTGGAAATATATTCGCGAGCCCGCGCGAGGTCGTTCGGCCGAAACTAACGCCGATTACACTGTAAACGCGATGGGCGTTCACACGCCTTATCACCTACAAGCCGTGATATCATTATTATGGTCACATTTGGTTGTTTCCACACTGAAAACAAGGATTTTTGTGAAACAATCTGACTTCGCCCAGTTCGCCTGCCTGCCCTTTCGTTTGACAGTTTGTGATGGAAAAATGACATTTCCTTTTTTTACATTCACTCACACAACATCGTAAACAATAACACGACCAAATTAAAAAGTACACCTTTTATTATATTTTACTGCTTATATATAGTTACAACTATTCTTTTCGAATATTGATTCATAATAAGATGAATAAATTTGACTAATAGCAGAGCAATTTTATCAAAAATGTTTTTTCATTTCACAATACGGTTCATTTCTGTAAGAATAAACTCTGTGAAAAGGAACGTAAAATGAATCCAATGATGACTATCTTAATTTGGCAAGGTTATAACCAATGACGTATTTCATGCTTGACGTCACCGCTCCATTTTCAGGGCCGTACTTGATTATTTTTAATATTAGCGTAAATAAATAATCCACTAAAAATAAATGGGGAAGATTAAACTGGGAAACAGTAAATCAAGTTATGTTTGACAAGGTTTATCGACTTTTGTCTCCATTTATTTTGTTTGCTATCTTAACAATTTGCATAGCTGCCAAAACTGAATTTCAGAAATTGTATTTTATTTTAGATTTAGGTATTTGTTAGTAAAGAATGTTTCACATCAAAACCTCCTTTTATTTGTAAGTGATAGGAATAACTAGGAACTTTTGATCTTGCCTGCTTTGTAGGTACCTAGGTAATTACTTCCCTATCAACAACAGCTGCGATCCCTCACTTGACCCGATTACTAAGAGTGGGGATTAGGAAAACTCTTTCCATTCCCTATTCTTTCATGGTAGAAATAATCCAGAAAAGGATCAATATAGTTTGATGCTAGTTCTACTTTATGGCTGTGAAACATGGTGTATTAAGAAAGACCTCACGCACAAACTCCAGGTAGGTATGTATTAATAAGTCTTTTGGCCACGAACCATTTCTAACGCAGAAACATGGAGAAAAACGAGTCAAAAACAAATCAGTGAAGAAATCCTGCAACGAAAGTGGCGTTGGATTGGGCATATTCTTAAAAGGCCGGACATTCATCCTTCCTAACAAGCGTTTACCTTACCTGGAAAGCCGCAGGAAGACGGAAACAGGGTCGACCAAGAACAGAACTACTTGGCGCCGCTCGGTGGAAAAAGAAGCTGCAGCCATCGGTTACTGCTGGAAAGATCTGGAAGGTGTAGCGCAAGATAGAGATCTTTGGAAGACTATACTAAAAGCCCTATGTCCCTGCTGAGGGATAACAGGACGAGAAGAAGAAGAAAGAACATAAATTTTCTTGAAAGAAAGAACAAGCTCTAGAAATAATTGCGTTCTAGTCTTACTTTCACGTGTTCCAGCAATCGATTCCAGAATCCAGTTCGTCTCTGTAGGACCCCATTGCACATGTGCGGGCGTATTCAGTGCACGGCGTCGTACCCCTCCGTCGCTATTGTAAATAGAAATCGATCGCGTGCTGCTATTTTTGTGAATTAGGTCGTGTTTTTCAATATACTGTACCATATGTAAAGCAATTTACAAATCGGCCGTCTCGATTCATCAATGTACGTTTATTCGACAATCTTTCCAATTTTTTAGCATTGATTCGGTCTATTTTCAGAATTAGCTTCCGGAGTTTATAAAAAGCTCGCTCGGTTTCGGAGAGATTTATATGAAGTTTATGTTTTCAGGGCCAGTATGGAGACGAAAGTTTTAGTTTTAATTTGTCTGATTGGCGTGGCTACGTCAAACCACGTGTATAATGCCGTCGAAACTGAAATGTTTGCAATACCTATCAGTCCCAATATGTTTAACTGGACTTATCAAGGTTTGTACCGAAACATAATAAACTATAATGTTTATAATTACTTAGCTTCTTAGACACGATTAGTAAAGATTCACACTTCAGATTAATTTTATTTTTTTCGAATAAATAACATTAAATTCTCTTTCTTATTTTATCGTCTTATTTATAAACAAAACTGATTGAACTAATTGACTAATTTATTTTTTAATCTAAGAACTTCAGTAGAATACGGCCCTGTTTTATTCAATATTAACTTTTTTACAGTTTTTTTTTTGTATCGATTATTTTCCCTGCCTTTTACCGGTGCTTTTACTTAAATAAAAATAAAACTAATAACTCTACACTGGCACAAAGAATAAATCTAGTGCCATATTAAAGAAAAAATAATGGTTTTTTTTTTTCTTCAGAGTTCGACTATCAATATCGCTTCCATGCGTCGCTGGTTGGCAAGCCGGAGCTGCCCTCATGGCTTCGTTACATCTACAGTCTTAGACACCATTCCGGATTCATATTTGGGACCCCACCGAGGGGTACTCAGCCACATTTAACGGTAAGAATCTGTTTTAAAATCGGTGTTGAAAACCCCTTCAGAAAAAAGCAGAAAACGACTAAAAATATTCGTAAAAGAAAATATACCTGCAGATTTTTTTTTCATCCTACCGCCTGCACCAAAATCAAGCAGGTTCCTGCAAAATCATATCGTTTTAAATTCTTCAATATCCATTTAAAGACGCTCAATTAATGCCATTTATAAGCACAATACTGTTAACTAACATAATCATTCATTATTCCAATATTTAGAATAGATACACAAAACACAGGCAGCACATAACAAACACAAAAACAATAAGGTCTATTTGCTAATCTGCCACTTACACCGTGCTTACACCCTGCGATAAACGTGTTATCTATCTATCTATTTCTAGTTGGAAGTAATAGGCGTAAACCACGCAGACTACGAGACGAGGCGCGTCACTCTAACGCTCAATGTGGGGCCGAAAGCAGCCATGGCAAGACACGAGGTGGAGTTCAAGATTGACAACTTGAATGTGGAAGATCTGCTTGATGAGCACAAGTAAGTTGAAAGTCAGAACACAGTTATACAATATACAATACATTTGAATACATCTCCACGCCTAATGTGTGGGAAGGCCTAAGGCCCTGGCCCTGTCAACGCGCGGCGCGAACTGCCGCTCTCTAGGCTGTTCGCTTACCAATTCGCGCCGCCGCCGCCGCCGCCGTCGTCGGTAGCGATGTCATGCTTCATAGAATTTCCTACGTTTGTTTTAGGCTCAAATTCATCAAATTGCACTGGAAGAGCAGCAACGCGGCGACTTTCAGCGTAAAATAATTTTTAACTTTATCCGCATACTAAAAAGACTAGTATCGCTTGGAACGGGCCAAACTGCCTGACCTGACCTTTTCAAAGTTTCAAGGGCTACTAGTCTTTTTAGTATGCAGATAAAGTTTTAAATTATTTCACACTGAAAGTCGCTGCTCCTCCGGTGTGATTTGAGCCTTAATAATAGCTCTAGTGAGCTCTAGTGAGCTGTGGTGTCCTAGGACAGAGGATAAAGGTTTTTGCTTGACTAACAGACACAAGCCCGGTCGCTTCACAAACCTTGTCAAAATTATTGAGAGCCGCCTAAGGAACTAACTTTATTACGATTGACTTTTTGAATGATTAACAAAAGCACGAAATTATGATCATAATGCATGATTATAACATACTAATGACGAAACACACTTCAAATATACTGCCAAACGACATAATGCCTTTTGAACGTTTTGGCCATTTTCATTTCAGGATGAATCACGTCAAAGACATATTGAGAATGGATCTGTGGCCTGAAAGTAACAATGACTTGTACGCGACTTTTCTTGCATCAGCCATTGATTTGGGAGCCAGGCTGCCTTTGAAACCGAGTGATGGTGAAGGGTAAGAAAGAATCCAATCTAACGGCCCCGTAGCCTAGTTGGTAGTACGTCTGCCTACGAAACACAGGGTCGCGGGTTCTATCCCGCCCAGGGCAAACATTCGTGTGATGAGCACTTACGAGTATGTTTGCCTTGTCTCTGGATGTTGTATGTTTTTAAATGTATGTATATCAGCTATCTGAAGTGACACCCATAATAGGTATAGACAGAGGCTCTGCCTAGCCTAGTTTGGGGTCAGATGGCCGTGTGTGAGATGTCTCACATATTTATATTTTATTTATTTATAAGTATTATAATATATTATATTCTACCTATGACATGACTATTTTTATTAACCTACGCTTGTGTCATAAAGTAGACGTATGAAGCTTTACCGGATCTAATGCTACCTGATACTCAAAGTACACAGGCTTTGTGTGTCAAATAACCGTGTGTGATGTCCCTACACGTATTTTTATTTGATTTTTCCTCCTCTCGCAGTCTTGTCGTCCGTTTTGGCAGTGTGGCCCCCTTTTCCACCGAGCTCAAACGCCTTCGGGAAGAAGTGAGACCATTATCGAGACTGCCCAGCTGTCCCCGAGGATTGAAGAAGACCACCAGGGAGAAGATCTTCCGGGAAGCCGACCTGATGCTGGACTGGTGTCGCTTTGAACTGGTTGGTTTATTTTTTACTTCATTAATTTTTAAATGGTAGATTTGGTCGGTAGTAAAATCATGATCATCAACCGAAATATGTGCACTGCATTTACCCTTTTAACCAACTACAACTGCGTTTGCAAAACCTTCTTTTCAAGGTTGCTTCATCATAATGAAACTAATGAGTTACTATTAGACAAGAAAAATGAAGTAAATAACATTGGCTATAGGCCCATTTACTCAGTCATTATATTTTCTTATTTCAGTACAATACAATATACAAGGAACGAAGCACTGAGCTCCTGGAATACTTGACCGAGATTCCCAACACCAGCAAAGGATTAAAATCCGCTAAGGTACAAAGAACAAGCTTACTTACTCTATGGTTTTATTTCATCCCACTTCTGATGTCTTCAGCCGAGCAGAAAAATAAAAAATCTCTACATATTGCGAAAACTGGACTAACATCAAAATCGGAGCATCCGTTTAGGAGCTACGATGCCATAGACGGACAGACAGACAGACAGACACACACCTCAAACTTATAACACCCCTCTTTCGTCGGGGGTTCAAAACTAAATAGGACAATGGCGCCCCCGGAACAGGGTTTTATTTTTCTGATCAGGCCTTAGATGTGAGGATGTTAGATAAGAGAAGCTCATTTGTCTATCTATAGGTACTTATGACAGGATTTTGTCGTGTACCAAAGGCCCTGGACTCTCGCGACGTGTGGTCAGCCCCGAGTCTCCACGCGCTGCCCTCGCGCAGTTACACGAGACAGCTGACGACGACGGTGGCGGTGCCTCTGCTGTTGCTGCTGCTCGCTATCGCCGCTCTGACTGCTGTGCTGTGCTTCCATTATGCTGCTATGTAAGTCAAAACCGCGATCCCTAAGGTAACCGTAATGTATTTAAGGTGGATTTTGGAGGCATGCGACAGGGACGCGAGTGACGCGGCGTTACCGGTGTCTGTGTCGTCGCGCCAACTCACTTTTGAGTAAATTCTTAAATACATCAACTTGGAGTCCATTATCCTTTTTCGTGTCGCAGCGTCAGTGTCACTGACGCTCGGTTCGAACGGCTACCTTTAAGCGTAGGGTTTGTGGTAACGAATTATTAGCATTTTATACACTTTAGCTTTTTTTTGGTTTTGTAACATGTCATATACATTTAATAGTAAATTACATCCTTTAGACGGGGTAGGTTATATACCAGCCTTCCTGCAGTTGACGGTTGTTTGTAAGTTAAAAGGCTGCTCTATCCAGATGTCTAATTTTACTCAACTATAAATCTTCAACTTATGAATATAAGCGTTTGCTTATGTCAATAATTCCCTGCCGAAATCCCCTGTCAAGGGGATTTTTAGAATCATCGTCCGGAAATCCCTTTCTCGGGGGTTTTCAGCTAGGATTTATTGAAATAACGATTCTAAGATCTTTTGAATATTCTCATAATTTATGTTAGAGGTGATAGATTATATGACAATAGACCCATCAGAAACTTTGTCCTAACACACCCCGGACACCTCATACAACCAAACTGTTATGTACACGCGCGCCATTTTGAATAACTACATCACATATTGACTTACACGTGATGCAAGAAACAGACAGCCAGCTACGCTAACAAACAGAGACCTCTTCATGTTATTCTAAAGCCCGACCAAAGAAATAAGAAACCTCGCCATATTGCGGAATTTCAAAGGAACTAATTTTATAAGGGAAATTGTTGCCATAGTCGTAAAACTATACACGTGGGCCCCCAGAACAGGTTTCTTATTTTTTTGGTCAGGCTTTATTATTCCTTTGCCTATTTTTATTTTCTTATGTTTTATTTGCGTTCTATTACAGGAGAGATCCAGTGTCTGAAAACTTTATAGAAAACATCTTTCACGTTTGTACCGACTATGAGAAGCGAAGGAGGTTGGATTTATTTACAGTTTGATTAACCCAAAAGAAAAGATATACTAACTTAAATGGCTTAAATGTGTATTTCAGTCTAACTGAACTATCATAATAAACTATCTCATCTCACAAAAAAACCATCAGCAAAATAGGTTTAAAAAAATGGATGTCCGCCATATTGAATTTAGAGTTGTTTTCTGTTTACATTCACCATCTTATTTTTATTTTTCCTTTTGGCGAGGACTTGCTAATGGCATTGTTCGTATCTATCTATTTATATGGACCGTTTTCAGAATCACAAAAAACAATACCTACGTACATTTGGACTTTGCCGAAGTCGTTTAAATTTTGGTACCTATCATGATTAATCTAGGTGTAGTAACCCGCATTTGCGGCTGGACATGTTGACCTTGAGAGCGCCCGTGATCCATAGCGGTAGGGGTGAATTTCGTAGTGCGAATGTCCAACCGCATGTGCTGGCTTCTGTACCATTCAGAGAGATTGGCGAGGCGCTTCGCCTGTACCATCCCTCATCCCAGATACTTTTTTTTCTTAGCCAATTTTGTCCCACTGCTAGGCAAAGACCTCCCTTCTTTTCCTTTCACTCTCTCTCTCTTTTCCCAAATACGTAAAAATATAGTTTTACTTTTGAATTCTTTGTTTTTTTCCATGACCATAGTTTTTTCCCAAATTATGTTTGAATGGGTGTGACTTTACCGTGGATTAAAAAGGACGACTTTACAAAACACCTTACTTTTCCACAGAGCTCATAAGACCAGCAAAGTGGAGGTGTGTCGGTATGGGACCGCGAACACAGATCAAAGCCAACTGCCGGACAACGGGAGCAGCAAGAGCGTTGGTGCTAGGTAATAAATAAGTAATAAATTATAATATAAAAAGTTCTGAGAACCTGTGGATAAGCGTTATCTTATGAATAAAGAAAGGACTAGCAACGAAATAGAGCAACGATCCTTTCAACAACTAGAACTGAGCTGATAATCTTCAAATGACTAAAGATATTTTCTTGGATCATAGCTAAGAAAACTCTCGATTGTGACACCTTGCAAACAAGAAAAAACTAGATCAAAATCGGGGCATCCGTTTAAGGAGTTACGATGCCACAGACAGACAGACACACACGTCAAACTTATAAACACCCTCATTTTCGTAATGGCTCATTCGCCTCGCTCGCTTCGGTCAGCACAGCAATTCAATTGCTCGCTACGCATCCCCTCCCATCTCTGGTGAAAGTGACCTAAACCTCTCCACTCACTCTGAGTATCATAGGCTACCTTTTACCGCGGCAAAATGCCTCATTCTCATAGGAAAAACTCTTAACGCGGGCGGAGCCGCGGCGGAAATCTAGTATTAGATATACTTCTGTGTCTTGAGCCGTCTTATAAAGAAAGTGGCAAAGAGTAATTCGTCATATTCTTTTTCTAGTCCAAACAACAGCCTGGTTCGTCCATACAGCCCCAAGTCCACTAACAACCTCGCAGGGAGCTACAACAGGCCGCAGCCTCCTCCATATAACAACTCCAACTTGCTACACCGCAGGTAGGAACTTCACCATTCTGCCATTATAATAATGTCCCCACCGAGGGGCTCGAGCCTACCCAGAAATCAGGGTGAATTGGCATTTGTCGGCCACGCCGAGTGCGGGTTGGTCAACTTCACACACAACCTTAGAATTACTTTGCAAGTGTGTGCAGGTTTCCTCACGATATTTTCCTTCATTCACCGTAAGCTATTGGTTCCGGTTACTATCTACCGACGGATGAAGTCGTTACATGAACCATGTCAGACAGAAGCCATAGGCGGCTAAATGATTCTGACACCAGAGTTTGTGAGGTAGGTTAAGGACGTAGGTAGGCTAAAGAAAGACCGTAAGAGCGTCGAATAAACGTACGTACATAATATAATACAAATTCAAAAACCCATTGGTACGTGATGAGGCTTGAACTTGAACCCTACTCCTCCCGAATGAAACTCAACTGCCCTAGCCATTCGGCCACCCACACTCAATCTACGCACTTATCATGCAACATTTTTGAAGACCAAAACTCCTATTATATTATTCGTGGTTTTTTAAAGATTTTTGCGTGTATAATTAGGACACGTTAGCAGCCTCCATGGCCAAGTTCGCTCGCCTCACATACATACAATACAACACACTACGAGTACAAATATACTTACACAACGGAGGTTCCGGGTTCGAATCCCTGTGCACTTATCGATTCCCCAGTTTGGTTTTAAATGTATCAATAACGTTAAAAAAACGTATAAGAACTGTATGAACATTCCGCTTCACCGCAAGTTCAAAAATTCAAAATTATTTATTTCATACCATATATAGTGGAAAAGGATATAAATATTATCGAAACTTGATACCTCGATTTTTCAACACAATATTACCTTATAGTCAAAGGTTACACGTCAGTCTGGCTTGAGTCTGGTCCAATCAGTCTACTCAGAATGACGAGAGAATTATCGTCTAACCGGTTGACTGACGGACTGATGGTTATATTATTACCGTGTTTTTCATCCATCATTCTAGTATCAGTCTTAGCTGGACCGAACTGATGGACCAGGCTGACGCCTGACTGAGCGTGTAACCTTTGACATAGTTCAATAATAAAACCTTTTTATTCATTATTACAGATCGACAGCCGAAAAAACCCCTTCAACCCGCAGCCACACCCCCGAACACCGCGGCCATATTGCTTTAGAAGAATCCTTGAAACTCCTCAACGAAGCCAACATTGCCAAACCAGAATTCGACATCAAAGACCCCATCATAGACTTGAACGATGGAGCTGAAGATTACGTTCCTCTAAAACCAGATTCAGCTGGTTACATCTCGATGAAAGCGGAATTAGACGATATTGATGTACCTGAGCTGAGCAAGTACGGTTTGGGTGGGGTCGCGATTTGACATCAGGTTATTGAGGACGGCAAACCTCCTGTCAAAACTTGGTTTTGTTAGAGATAACCACTATAATATTCTAACCCAATAACGCATAGAAGTGAATTTTAAACTAGTCAGTGTGGAAAAATAATCTCGTAGGTAATTTTTCATATCGACCAGCGTAGGGGTTACTGTAAGCTTTTGAATTCGGAGATCCCATAAAGTACATAATACTTAGAGACCAAATTAAAATGGTGACCACCATTTTAATTTCATCGCCACGTGAATACAAATTTAAGTATATTAGAGGTCTCTAGGCATTTGTAATATCGCTTTAATGTGTTCCTGTGAATGACTATACAAAAGCGTAAGTGACTAACACTGAAAGTGACGTACTCAGAAAATGACCTACAAAGAAAGTGACATCCATAGACCTAGATCGCCCGAACGGTATTGCGTGGTATTGCTATAGGTATCTGTGATGTAACGCTCTTTTTATGCACTAACATGAATATTTTATTATATCCAATAATTTGTACCTTTATAATTTGACACAAAAAAATAAGAAATTATTTAGAATATTTTTCTGTATTAAATAGCAACACTCGGCCCCCTATCACGTGCTATCACGTTAATTTTCGGTGGTATCACTGCAGATTTATATAATTCCACAATATTTTTTAAATTTATTTCTACTATTTTATACAAGCACTTTATAACCTAAGCTTTTTATGATGCACACAAGTTGCATTTTGTGAAATCATAACGTAAGTTCATTATAATATAATTTTAATATTTATAAATAATATAAGTAGTAACCTTCCTATCATCATATCCAATTTAATGTACTAGTCAATTAAAAAATAAAGCTTTGTTAAATATTATAAACTATTTTTTAAATTACCTACGTCTACAACTCGTACTTAAAAATGGCGCCCAGAAAGGGACTGATATATTATTTTAAAATATACTCTAGCAAAAAGGTTATCGATATTTTTTGAAGCTGTGGTAATATTAACTGAAACACATAAATAATAAATAAACTAATTTAATATTGAACATAAATTTCTTACAAATACATCGCGATCTTAGAACTTACTCCTAAAATAGGTATATAATTTACAAATCACTTATTTTCGCCCCAATTCTGGCCTCTAAACTGGCAGATTATCACAAAATAACGTAACTCAACAACACATCAAGTGTAACATTTTGATACTCACAACTTTTTAAATTTTGACCTTTACTGCTCACGAAATAAGGTCGCAATTCCTAGCGTAACTGTAATACTTTGCGTGCTGCCGTATGTTACAAACTAAGCTACAAATTAGGAGGCGACCATTAATTACGTTAATAAATATTTATTATATGTCAAGAAATCTACCTACCCTCGTGCAAATAATGGACGCCCCCTTATTACACAAATATAATAATTACTTTCGCTTATTATTTATCTTACAGTGAAATATAGCTATTAGTTACATTATTATAAATACTAAGTTTATTTTACTAAAATTAATTAGGAACCTACAGTTCAATTTACAAATCACTTGTATCTATCACACACTAGGAATTTTTTGTACATTTTTTTGAAGATTCTTACTCTAGAATCTCTCTTTTAGATTCTTATTCTTTCTCTCTTTCTTTTCTCTTATTTCTTATTATTACTGGTGTGCAATAAAGTATATTCTATTCTATTCTATTCTACATAAAACCTACAGACGTGTTTCAACTTAAATAATGAATCAAAATCTTTAATAAAAAATACTTGTAGGTAATCCTAATTTTTAATTCAGCTTAATGTTATTATGACATTTCCTTCCGTATTTTTTTACTACAAAAAAGTCAGTTTGTCTGATTGGTTAGAAAGTCGTTTGACATTTAAATTAATCAATTGTAATTTTTAAATAAAATCACTTCACTCTCACTTCATTACATTCAACAGCGACGCTAACAAACAAAAGCAAACTTTGAGTCATTACAACGTAGTAAAGCCCGACCACACGACCAAAGAAATAAGAAACCTCGCCATATTGCGGAATTTCAATGGAACTAATTTTATAAGGGAAATTGTTGCCATAGTCGTAAAAATATACACGTGGCGCCCCCAGAGTTATAAGTACTAAAAAAAGTACTAAAAGTCGCATTCTTTTTCTTTTCAAATGTAACTGGATTGCTACAAAGGATTACATTATCATAAATTTTGTGACTTATTTCTAAATTCTAATTACATGCCGTACAGTCAGGAGCCAGTCAAGCTAAACACGCGCATCGCAAATCTGTCCCTTATAAAACGGGCACAGACATACAGTCTAGCAAAAAAGTCGTGAAACCGAACTAATCTTACTTATCTGAAATATCCATAAGTTAGAGCGTGACAGCATGATATAAAATGGCAACACCATAAAGGAAGTGGCGCCTCTATTAATTTCACGACTTTTTTGCCTGACTGTAAGAACGGTGCGAAGTCCAAAATGTTCAGCTTGACGTGCTCTTAACAGTACTTGGAAGACAATGATCTGAGTGACTTCAGTCCACCGGCTTCCAGCAGACAATCGCTCTCATGTCATCAGGGGCTGCTCCGAACGGCCTTTGCCCGTTGCCGTCCACATACTGGTTGATCTGGTAATCCAGGAGGGTTTGGAAGCCGAGGACGTCGGTTCCCAGTTGCTGAACGGTCAAAAAATTACATTAAATTAAAAAAATTAAAGCCCCCGCCACGAAACAGCTACTTGATCCTTTCAACTACTAGAAAAGAGCTGATGATTTTCAAATGGCTGAAGATATTTTCTTGGATCGTAGCTAAGAACACTCGATTGTGACAAAAAACAGCATTGTTCCTGCAATCTTGTAGAATTTTCTCACACTTGTTACGGGTTGGCTGGAAGAGATATCTACTAAGAATAAGCTCGCCCTTGTAAACTACCACTTAAATGTAGCTTTTTATGTTTTTGTGTGTACAATAAAGAATCTATAAAAAAATCTAGATCGAAATACGTATAGAAAATGCGTACGTGCGTTATACGAATACCAACGCAGTAAACTAAGACTAGACGGGGCCGTTAAAAGGAAAATCGACCAAGACCTAGTACTATTATTTATTCTGTGCCAAGACTTAACCAACCACGCGCCTTCCGGTTCTTTTTTTATTTTTTCGTTTTATTTTTTTGAATTGACCTATGCTTGAGTCGAAAAAGTACGACGGATCAAGCTTCACCGGACTTGCGGGGAATCGGAAGACTCTAGGTACCCCAAAAAAATATTATTATACTAACGCCTCTCGGGGCGACTACTCTCGGATACTGAAAAACATCGTGAAGGAGACGACGCCTGAGGGTCTCCGTCTCTGATTATAAATTTTGAGCCTTTCGGTTCGCGCCGCCCCGGCAGCTGTTTTGTTTTCATAGGTTAGTTCGCGTCATAGTAAGCTGTGGTCAGGGGTTAGAAGAAGAGGTTACACACCTGAGTAAGCGGGCTGGTGTTGGTAGTGAAGACGCCCCGGAACCGTCTGTCGCGCGCGACTCGCATGGTCGCGTGCTCCAGCGCACGAATCGCGGCCACGTTGTCACGCGCGCTCAGAGTCGCGTCCGTCGCCATCATGAACGAGTGTAGGATCGCTCCTGGGATACGAAAACAGTATTACCATTGGGTATTCAAAACATAAACTTCACTTGATTTTAGGATTCAGCTATGTCCGAAGAGCTATTTATCATTTTTTTCAAAAAAACAAGGGTTAAAATAAACAAAAAAAGAAGTAAAAAGTACAAACGTCATCATGAAATAACTTCTTCATTTTAGGTATATAAAATACATTTCATAGATATATAATTTGGCGCCCAACAAGGGACTACCATCCTACTCCATTAGGAATGTTGGTGCCCAATAGGGCCCTTGCTACATAAAAAGATCCAAAGACTTAAATTACGAGGAGGTAATTCGTTCGTACAAAAACGTTACCACAATAAATGCACAAATTAAATAAATAAATAAAACGGGATATTCACTGTGGTATTTGTAAAGAACTTCAAAAACCTTTAAAAAATTATCGCGGATGTTTGTTTTATTTTGCACTTTTAATAATATTTTATCCAATAAAGATAGATACGAATCATTTTGAAAATAAAAATGTGAATGAAAAATGTTTTATTCGAAGTAAGATTTTACAAATCACTTTTCGACGTTGATATTTATACTAGGGATCTCAATACTTTTAAGTAAGTATTGAAATTATCTGATATTTTCCACGAGTTACGATAAACATTCGCTTCGTTTCGCATCCACCCCTTAAAACTCACCCTTCCCCGCCGGCAGCATGGTATCTCTAACTGAACCCTCGACGAACTCCAGGAAACCCATGATCTTGGCCAGTCCACCTGCCAACTCGATCTCCGGTTCATCACGAGCATCGAAGTTCAGAGCCACTGCTACTGGGCTCTCCGTCACGGCTGATGAAGAAGAACAAATTAATCATGGCGACGAGTAAAGTAAGAATAGAAGTCAAAGTTAAAGTCAAATTTCTTTATTCATCACTAGCTTTCAGCCGCGACTCCGCCCGCGTTAACAGTTTTTCCCGTGGGAATAAGGCATTTTCCCGCGGTAAAAGTACAAGTCTTCAAGCAATAAAAAAGAGATTAAACAATCTAAAAGAGGCGATGCGATATTAGTTTGAACAGAACAACTTGAGGTTCTGCTGTGGAGAAGAATCCGCCGAAGAAACTCCACAGTAGAATGAAAAGGAAACTCAATAGAACAGAAATATAATGAAACAGAGGGGAATGAAATGGAATTTGTGTGACGACGGCGGAATAGACCCTTCAACCGATAAAATGTTCATAAAAGGGCGCGCTAAGAAGCAATTTGTTTCTGTATAGTCACAGAAGAAAATAATAGTACTAACCCGTACAAAAAGGACACTCAGCCCCCCGCGCCAAAATGAGTTCCCCGCCCGATATAGCGCCCCACGTCCCGCACCCCGCAGGCGCCGCGGGACTCCGCCGGTGGTGGAGGGGGTGTGCATACATAGCGCCTAGCGCCATTGACTTGTAGTTGATATTCAGTTGTTTTCAAAAAGAAGTAGCTTGTCAAAACGCTTTTTCTGTGGTATAGTTGTCATGTTACCATCTTTGAGCACGACGCTAAGTCTCGCCTGCAGCAGAGCGTCCCAGCACGCGTCGATGCAAACGGCGTAGTCCCCCACTCCTATCTCGCGCTTCAAGAACTGCTCCAACTCTGCCTTCTCGTAGAACGACGACACTATCATGCTAGAAGATATCATTGGAGGATATAAGAAATGGCAGACGATGAAATATTTATGTTGTCCGAGAATTTAGATTTCTCATTTTCCCTACGCGATTTTAAAAACCTTTGGTCACAACGTGGTACAAACCGAATCTAAATTATATAGACATTTGTCACAAATACATCACAAATACGTTACCTTATAAATACCTCAAGCAAAAATCAATAAAATAAAAATTCTTAAAACTAGAAGCCCAAGTAATTACTTATTAGTATTGGTAATTTTTAAGATAGGACATTTTTCAACCATTGGTCTTTCATGTTTGAACATTAGTCGCGCAAAGGACTCCATTGAATCTTACTGAATGAACACTTACTCAATAACCTTTTCCTTGTGTTCATCCCTCATCGGTTCAGCCAGGAACTTGGACTCCCTGTCTTTGGGTCCGTCAGGGTTGGTGGAGAGATGAGACAACACCTCGCCAAGGTTTGCTGCTCCTAGGAAGTCGCTGATGTCTGTAATACGAATAATTATTTCGTTAACTGCTCATATATGTCCCCACCGTGGGGCTCGAGCCTACCCTGATATCAGGGTGAATAGGCCTTAGTCGACCACGCTGGCCCAGTGCGGGTTGGCTTCCATTTAAAGTAATATGGACGCTCTAACAATATTCCCTCCATTTGTAGCTTAAATTCAGCCGAACAGGCGATGAACCATTTAAATGATACTTTTTACAGCTAAGTTTTTAAATTAAACCTTTGTTTTAAAAAACAATCATTAAAAAGAACTTTAAAAGCGTATAAAGTACAAACAGACTCACCAATATAATATCCCCTATCCCTCAACCGGGTGATAGTATAGATAGAGTTAAGGGAATTCCCCCCGAGCTCGTAGAATCCGGCCCTGATTGAAATTTCTCCCCTAGCCGCGCGACCCAGGACTTCCCCTACAGTCTCGAACAATACTTTGGCAGTTTCTATCTCTTCTGGGTCCACGCCTGAGTAGTCGAAATCCAGGGTGATAGATGTGTCGTCTGTGGATATAATTTTAGTATCAAACATTGGTAATTTTTGCGAATATATATAATATCATTCAATTTATATTATGTACGAACGAACGGTAGATATGCAACGCCATATTGTTGTTATTATAATACATCAGCCTTTAAAGGTCTATCTTTTATTTAAGACATTCCAGTTGGCGCAGACGGTAGGATGGACCTGACGGACGACGGTCCTGAGTTATTCTGAAATATTTCCTCAGTCTTGTCTATGTTTATCATTGTGATTCTCGATTTCTAATTGGACCATCCCAACTCTTCCTGTGATCAGACTTGTAAGTAAAAGAAAAATATCCAGATAGTTAACAACTACGTCAGCCTGTGTAACCAACACCAACTGTTATCCCCAACACTTCTTGATAGTGAAAAAAGCATCAGAATTCAGAGTGCCAAGTGCGAGATTTTTACTCACGAAATGCGCTCGATATCGACAACGTAAACGTGCATTTAGTATGGAGAAATTTTACTTTAACTAACTGTCAATAGATGGCGTAGTTTCGATTTCATACAAAACTGCGTTTACGCTCTCGATCGCTATCGAGTGGGTTTGTTTTGGTTACAAAACTCGCACTGGGCACTCAGTTTCTTACCATTGTTGTTGGTATTCTCATACATTTTCAGCAATGCTTGTCGGTCCACTTTTCCATTAACCAGCAGTGGGATATTTTCTATTACGATGACCTGCAAATATGAATGGAGTTTAGAAGCAGCTTTTTGTTCTACTACAAAATCTACAAATTTTACAGTCCACTGCTTGAGTAATGCCTCTTTCCCTTGTTTAGAGTTGTTTTGTTGCAGTATGCTTTTGTCATTTGATCGTTTTATGCACCGTGAAATTTAACTGGTTATTTATCCGCAACATACCTAAGGAACATGGGATTAAATTTCAAAAATAATTGTTTCACTAGAAAATCGACACTGCACAGCACTAGGCTCGATTCAGGGGATGACGTGTCCCCCTCACTAGCTACTGTCAATTCCATATTTTACCGCGAACGCGCGTTGTGTACCTTTTCAATATAATACTAATTTTAAAGTGGCATCTGGTATTTAATTCCTAATAGTAAAGCCTGACCAAAGAAATAAGAAACCTACTCTGGGGGCGCCACGTCTATATATTTACGACTATGACAACAATTTCCCTGATAAAATTAGTTCCATTGAAGTTCCGCAATATGGCGTGAATTGGCGTGGTTCCTTATTTCTCTGGTCGGGCTTTATGTTTATTCGACGCTAAACATTGCGAGGTTGCACACAACACCTGTGAATAAATTCGATTTGTGTGTGAAATCGACTAGCTTAACCTACTA
Source organism: Teleiodes luculella (assembly GCA_948473455.1). Taxonomy (NCBI): domain Eukaryota; kingdom Metazoa; phylum Arthropoda; class Insecta; order Lepidoptera; family Gelechiidae; genus Teleiodes; species Teleiodes luculella. The sequence goes on from OX419604.1 coordinate 9,639,127, forward strand.
GCTAGCGTGGTCGAGTCGACTAAGGCCTAGGTATATAATCCAGGGTAGGCTCGAACCCTTCGGTGGGGACATTTACCTGAGGAATCATGTAGTGTGTCAAAGAGTTCTTGAGCGCGGACTCGATATGCGCGGCGGAGAGGCGCGCGTCAGGGCTGACAGTCACGAAGGACAAGATCTCAGGGTTGCCGACGTCCAGACCGTAGCAGAGCACCACCGCTGGAACATTATTTTATTTTATTAACATGATTATGATATATTTTTAATAAGTAAAAAAGAACATAATATTTTTTTCATTCTCGTAACATATTGATCGCTATTTTTTTTTTAATAATATGAGCTCAATTATTGAGCCCCTTTACAAAAATATACAGGGCGTCCCACGGCTATGCCACATGGAGGGAAAGTACCTTAAATATTGTAGGTAGAACATTTTACTGAAAGAAGACATTATTTTATTTCTAAAAACTATCAAAACTGCATTCATACATTTTGTAATAATTACATGGTTGAGCCGGGAATCGAACCCGCTACACGAGAAAAAAAAATATCCTGTAGTTTTATCATACCGATCGAAAGGCTTCATCATAAGGATTATTTTTTGCTAAATAACATAGTGTCAGAAATAAAAGGAAGACTATGAATTTTAACATTTGATGTGGCCGGCCGAGTACGCCAGATATAGCCCCGTTAGATTTTTAAAATGGGATTATGTAAAAAATTTTTATTACTTACCCTTACGTTTTTCTGTATTAATTTGGGTAACAGTGGAAAACTATAGGTACAGGGCGTCCGTCCCACGGCTATGCCACATGGAGGGAAAGTACCTTAAATATTGTAGTTAGAACATTTTACTGAAAGATGACATTATTTTATTTCTAAAAACTATCAAAACTGCATTCATACATTTTTTTTATAATTACATGGTTGAACCGGGAATCGAACCCGTAATACGAGAAAAAAAAATATCCTGTAGTTTTATCATACCGATCAAAAGGCTTCATCATAAGGGTTATTTTTTGCTAAATAACATAGTGTCAGAAATAAAAGGAAGACTATGTATTTTAACATTTTTAGTACAAAATTTATCATTTTTATCAAATGTTCGAAATGACCCGTTGAATACAAATTACACTCTTTATTTCACTCCCTGTCGATTTTTTAACTTGTTGTGGTGGATATTTAGATTAATACTCTTAAGTTCTGTTTGTAGCTCGTGGACATTTTCTTACCGGTTCTTGTCAACTAAATTTTTTTACATAATCCCAATTTAAAAATCTAACGGGGCTAGATCTGGCGATCTCGGCCGGCCACATCAAATTTAAAAATTCATAGTCTTCCTTTTATTTCTGACACTATGTTATTTAGCAAAAAATAATCCTTATGATGAAGCCTTTCGATTGGTATGATAAAACTACAGGGTGATTTTTTTTTCTCGTGTAGCGGGTTCGATTCCCAGCTCAACCATGTAATTATTACAAAATGTATGAATGCAGTTTTGATAGTTTTTAGAAATAAAATAATGTCTTCTTTCAGTAAAATGTTCTACCTACAATATTTAAGGTACTTTCCCTCCATGTGGCATAGCCGTGGGACGCCCTGTATAGAAGCTATCCTAAAAATTTTTAAGAAAGAACTATTTTCTTCTTCTTATAGCGTTTAAATAAAAGCTTTTTTTTTAAGTTGTTTACATTTAAGTGTAGATTGAAACAATTTCAATATGAAATACCTTTTTCTACTCCATTAACGCCAGACACAGCCCTCTCGACTTCCTGTAGGTCCACTCTATGACCACGAATTTTGATCTGCAAGAAAGATATTAAGTATCTTATACTAATAGACCATTAAATAATTTCCTTAAGACTACCACTTTTGACAACTCAAAGTAATTTTTGATTTTGTGATTCCCACAGCAACATACCTCATATGGGAATCGAAAGGGATGGGGAGATGAATGAATTTAATTTTGAATGAATAATATTTAAAATAAGCAGCGCAGCTGTCAAATTCAGCTTAATTTAGTCGGGATGTTTTTAAATTCCTACTAAATTACGCGTAAAATCGATGTTTAATTCGTTTGACGTGTCTAAATGTAGGTTGGCAATCACCTATCCCCTTCGTTCTTAAGAACGTGAAAGAGACATAACAACTTAAATTTAGATATTTTAGGGGCCACGCAGAATTGAGCCCAATAATAATATTAAAATTACTAACCTGAGAATCGGTACGGCCGGCGTATAAAATAACTCCCTTCTGAAGTACACCAAAGTCTCCAGTGCGATAGAGCCGCGCGAATTCTGAAAGATAATTTTGATTCTGTTCTACACTCAAAAGATGATTTCGAGCTTGGCTTCCCAAGCTCGAAATCATTTTATTTATTTATTTATCTTGTTGATTCAGCCTGCAATGTCCTAACTAGGGATGTGTCGTTCCCGGGAATATTCCTACACTAAGAATGCTATGTAGGTACTTTACGTTTGAGGCCAATTCATCCATTTAACCAGTATGAATAGCAAATTTCGTTGGAAATATTCCTGGGAACGGAAATTTCCCGGGAACGGTGGGAATATACCCGGGAACGGTACATCACTAGTCCTAACCCCTAATTACAATTCGCCTTTCGCTAAAAAAACCACCAAATTAGTCGGTTAGGTTAGGTTAGGTTAGGAATCGGAACTTTTTGTATATTCGGGAATTTAGAATATTACTTATTGCCATTTTAAGTACGTATAAATACCTACCTAAGAAAAATGTTTAAATAAAGGATTCCTGGTAGAAACCCTAGCAATACTTGTGTCGTTTTTAAATGTTTTTATGTGCACTAATAATGTACATAATATCTTCTATTCTATTAAATAGACAAGTACCTGGTTTGGTAGCCAAAGGGTTGTCGCAGAACTTCTCAGGCGCCTGTCCGCCGACATACCCCTTAGCCAAGTTCCCCCCTGCCACCCACACCTCCCCCGGCTCCGACTCCCGCGCAGGATTCATCTCCTCGTCCAGCAGGTACACACAGCAGTTGTCTAGGGGAGCGCCTGGTGATAAACGAATAGCAAATTGAAGGTAAACACATCTTCTTCTTCGAAAGGATGTTATACATTACTAAAGACTAGGCTGTATGGGCTTAACCCTTTGCCTTTTCCCTTAAAGAAACTTCTTCGAGTCAATGGTCAAGAGATAAGATTTGTAATTGCCCTACTCCGCAACAGAAATGGCGCAATCCCATGGTCTTCCACGTGACTGACACAAGCCTATGTCATCTTACGCTGTCCATCCTTGTCGAATGCGTGTAATAGACAAGGATGAACATCGCAAAATGACGTAGGCTCGTGTCAGTCACGTGGTCCGAATGGAAGACCTTGTTTTCTTAGACCATGCGCAATCCGTAAGCACATTATAAACTTGATAGCTTGATTTTGATTTTTTGCTAATAGCGCAATGAAAAAAAAAACTAAAACTTTTGTGCTTAAAAATAATTTTAATTTGATAGACCTCTTTCTATAAATTCATTGGGAATCTCTAACCTAAACTTAAAAATGTAAACTAAGTTTGCAGAAGTCTTGTGCAATAAAAGAAATGTTATTATGTTAATTTATTTTATAAAGCTCAAAAATATTATTTTTCAAACATCTTTGCGGCTTAGGCTCACCGCACCTAACCATCAATGGAAGAAGTATGAAAGTAAAGTGTAAAGTATTCATTTTAAGTTATGGATGTTATCTATGGAACTATTATTTTCATTGAAGAAGAACACAATAAAGAAGAGGTTAACAAAGGTTTTTAAAACTTACCAATAGGAATCGTATGATGCAAATCCAGCTGTCCAGCCTTCTCCAGCACATAAAACGTTACATCCCCCATAACCTCAGTACTGCCGTAGAAGTTTGCCAGTTTATACCCGGAGTGGTCTCCGAAATACTTGAAGAACTGCCCAGCCAAGTCTTTGCTGAGGGTTTCTCCAGAACACACCCAGAGCTTGAGGGTCTGGAGAGGTCTCTCGTTAGGATTGAGGGAGAGGTACATGAGGATGGAACGGAGGAGGGTTGGAACCAGGACCAAACGGTGGACCTGTAGAAAAGGGTAAGAGTTTATTCATAGCATAACAAACCTCGTAATCTTAGAGTATAAACAGAAAAAATTCTGGGTTTCTCTAAGCTAGTAATATATTTTTTAAAGAACACAAAATTCTGGTTTTTGTATTTGTCAGAAAAGAGTGTTTGAGTGTTTGAGTAGAAGAATGTTTAAGTGGTGTCATAGAGTGGACCTACAAGGTCTCAGTCAAAGTACCTATAAGTATCTGATCAACTTTTTTAAAAACCTTTACCCGGAAATGGAAAAAAATATTTCCGATTTAAATTCAAAATGTTGTGTTAGACAGAGTGATGACTGACGACTTTTTTTAACTTGCCAAACAAAAAAGCATCGTATTTTCATTATTTCTTGCCTTATTTATATTAGACAAGAGCATTTATGAAAATAAATTGTTTTGGTGACATTTTTCAATTCCTCTTCATGAGATCTTTGGGTTATGACATCGTCTAGCAGTGGATGTTTTTCGAATGAAAAGATGATTATGACTAAAAATTCAAAAGTTTTTTATTTTTTCAACTACAAAAGACTAACCTGGTTCTCAGCTAAGACCCGAACCAGTTTCTGAGGGTCTCTGGTAGTGTCCCTCGATAGGATCAGCAAGGTTCGTCCATGAAGCAGAGGGCCCCAGATCTCGCAGACGGAGTCCACGAAGGTGAGGGCCGTCTTCCAAACACAGGTCAACTCGGCATCAGAGTAGGGAAACGTGCGGAACTGCCACCAGAGGCGGTTGCAGATTGCTGAGTAAGGAAGGCGGACACCTAGAAGTAAAGAACACGATATTTCTTCCTTCTATCTTCTACAAAATTCAAATTCATACAATACAATATTCTTTGTTGACACATAACAGACGATAGAACAAAACAAAATACAGAAAGATAGAACGAAAGAAAAGAGTCAAAAGGCGGCTTAAAGTTATGTGTTTTAAAAGTTACTTTTAATCGTTGATGTAACTTTTAATATAATAAATAATAGTCGACGGATTAATAGTTACCTAAAGTTAAAGTAAAAGAACTTGTATAAAGAATCAGTCCCATTGGCTTAAAAAACTAAAATAAAGGTCGAGAGAAAAAACTTAAAACACAAAATATACACATAATAGTAAAAGCGCGTTATGATATCGCGCTGAAATTTAAAAATATTGATGTAGTGTTACTTGTCAAAATTAAAACCAATGTTGTATCGGAAATATTTAGTATGCAAATAGGTAGTCTTTACGATCAAATGTGTGAATCGCGAAAAATATTTAAATCCAAGCTTAGGTGGTGTCAAGAGCACCAAAATCAAATTAAAATGGATATCATAGCGCAGCACCATTCTAACAAGCAATTTTCTAAATTTTGGAATAAGACTAATGAACTAAAGCGAAGTGCGGGCCTTCCGGTGAGTGTTAATGGTTCCAGCGAGCCTAGCCAGATAGCTAATGCTTTTAAGCAGCACTTTCGTGTCAAGTCGCCTTTGTCGTCCTCAGCGTCTCGGATGTCCAGTGCTGAGGCTGATTCTGGGGAGCGTAGTGTGAAGTTTACTGCCAAGGATGTAGCTGCAGTTATAAACAGTATGACCCGGGGAAAGTCTCCTGGTCATGACAGCCTCAGCATTGAGCATCTGAAATACGCAGGTGCTCATTTGAATAGGGTCCTTGCAATGTTCTTCACTTTATGTCTTGCACATTCTTACCTGCCGAAAGAACTAATGCATACTGTAGTAGTGCCCATTGTGAAGAATAAAACGGGAGACCCTTCTGATATGACGAACTATAGGCCAATATCTTTGGCGACTGTGATTTCTAAGGTGCTGGACCGCTTGCTTGATAAGCATTTAAGTAAGCACTTAAGTTTTAATGACGCACAGTTTGGATTTAGGCCTGGATTGTCTACCGAAAGCGCTGTATTATGCCTCAAGCAGACTGTAAATTATTATACCACCAGAAAAACCCCAGTTCACGCGTGTTTCTTGGATCTCTCCAAGGCGTTTGATCTCGTGTCTTACGATATCCTTTGGGATAAAATGAGGCGCGAGACTACCTTGCCTCGAGAGATTATCTTGCTATTTAAATACTGGTATGATCATCAAACCAACCGCGTGAGATGGGGTGACTCGGTGTCTGAGGAGTACAGGCTGGAGTGTGGTGTTAGGCAGGGTGGCTTGTCATCTCCAAATCTGTTCAACCTCTATATGAACGCGTTGGTCGATGAATTGAGCAGCACCAAAATTGGATGTCACATAGACGGAACATGCATCAATAACATCAGTTATGCAGATGATATGGTGCTGCTTAGTCCATCGATCGGCGCCATGCGCAGGCTCATAAAAGTATGTGAATCGTATGCGGTGGCCCAGGGGCTCAAATATAACACCAAAAAAAGTGAGCTAATGACTTTTAAGGCAGGAACCAAGACCTATCCAGACATTTCTGTTTCCTTGTGCGGAGCTCCTTTGAATAAAGTGGATAAGTTTAAATATTTGGGCCACTGGGTTACCGATGATCTGAAGGACGGGACGGATATTGAGAGGGAGAGAAGGTCGCTGGCTGTCCGCTGTAATATGCTGATTCGCAGGTTCGCTTGCTGTTCAAGGGAGGTCAAGGCAACGCTTTTCAAAGCATATTGCCAATCTTTTTATACATGCAGCCTGTGGGTCGGATATACGCAGCGGGCATACAGTGATCTTCGAGTGCAGTACAACAATGCTTTCAGGATGTTGATGGGGTTACCGAGGTTCTGTAGCGCTTCAGGAATGTTTGCGGAAGCAAGAATAGACGGTTTCGACGCAATAATGCGAAAGCGATGTGCCTCTATGCTGGAACGCCTCAATGCTAGCCCCAACTGCATCCTGAGGGTGTTTTCTGCACGGTGGGACTCCCCTATGCTGCATCGATGGACGCTTTTACACAGTTCTGGTGTCAAACTGTTAGCGTAAATTTTTTGGCATGACATTTTTAATTTATTTTATATTATTTTATTTTATTTTAATTTTATTGAATTGATCTAATTTTAATTTAATTTATTTTATTGTTTGTTTGTTTGTGTGTTTTATTGATTGTATTGGTGTTTAAATTATGGATGTAACTGGTCCGAAATAAAGCTTATTATTATTATTATTATTATTATTATTTACAAAGTAACAAAATATTTTAGCAGCCAAAGTAGTTTTATTAGTCGATTCACTGAGAATTATTAATTGCGTGCATAATGAAACGGTGTACCTCAAGGACAAGTCTTGGAGCCGTTACTATTCAACGTATACACAAACAACATACCAAACAGTAAATGTCACTCGGAACAAAAACCTGTATTTTTTTTAAGGATATAAAAAGTAAAACTTGCACCGGAAGGAGTTTGACACTTTTGCCAAATAAAAAAGAAACAAGTACACGAGTCATGAATATTCATGTTTAAGTTCTAATTGGTACGCCAACGGAAGCAAATTAATATGTCAATCAACAACAGAAATCTAAACTTAGATACTATAGTGATTACGATTAATAGTATATTGCACCTGATGATTTTGGCCGTGAGCTGTCTGCCCACATAAAACTAACATCCTTGCCGGTATCTCTTTTGTAGTTAACTCAGATTTACGCTTTAGCAATTACAGTATTGACTATTTGGTATTCTGTGGTATTGTGAAGACGAGTTCTTCGAATGTAAAAACAAAGCCAATGAGAAAATTAACTTTATTTTTTTTTTGTTTTTTTTTTATGGGGAAGGCAAAGTGATCAAGGCCCATACAAGTGACTTACTTTTCGTGGTAGATTTGTTTTACTGTCCGTCTGGTCCAGCGGATTAAGACGCGGACGGCAAGAAACGAGTGTTACGGTTTCGAATCCCGCTCGGTGATTTACTTTTCGTGGTAGAATAATTAAAATATTGTTACAGAATCGCTCGTGTCGTGTCTATCTGTCACAACCAATGGACTGTTTGTAACCATGGAGTCTAAAATAACAAAGAACCAGGAAAATCTGCGCGCTTCGCTCGAAGTTTCAGCACACACTTGCACATTTCAAATTGTTTGTGACTCAAACACTGTCATTGAAATTTAAATAAAACGATAAATATTTAAAAACATCTGATTCTTTTATAAGTTTTATTACTATGCCCCGCTTTCGCCGAAAGCACAGAACACTATCACTCGAAAGATTCCTGATTGACAAATTAGTTGATGATTTTGACAAAATAAGTTAACAAATAAATTTGAATTCTGCTTTTCACTAAAAGACCGTTCACCCAGGTGGTCTCGAGAGGTGGACGGTGGGATGGAAGGGAAAATGTCCAAGTCTCAACTAGTCAAAAAATATCTGGCAACCCAGAACACAAAGTCTCTTACCCTTAGGCACTCCAGTGCTTCCAGAAGTGTAGAGCACGATGGCAATGCTCTCGACCCTGGCCGGGGCCAGCTGCTCCTGCGCAGTTGGCTCCTCGGCTGACACTCCCGCGCAGTCCTGGCACAGCTCCTCGTAGGAGACTGACGGGATCCCGCTTCCGGAGAACATGTGGGGGTTTGCTGTGGTACAAATAAGATAAATTACTAGTAGGAAAATATTTTGAAAAGATGCAACGCCTTTGGAGTTTCTTCCGACGAGTTCTTCTCTACAGAAGACGACGATTCTAACAGTTTTGTGCGACAAACTGTCGCCCGACGGACATAGAGCGACATAACTTTTGACCGACACATCAAATTGTTCGACATTACTTTGGTCCGTCGACAGTCTGACTTGTATGGACGTGGTTGGTTGTGGACACCAAATTTTTGAAGTCGCTAGAAAAAAACATGTAGGTACCTTAACTAATTGATGTAGGTGAAAAATATCCTAAAGTTAATAATAAATTCTTCGACTTTTTGACTTTGATTAGTCTAGTGCAGATCCTTTAGTACGAAAGTATGGCCACAATCCCCACGCTTGGTTGATGGGCTAGCGATCGCAGTTGTTTTATAATATAACACACTAGGTTCCCGCCGCCGAAAAAAATCTAAAGCGGACGGAGTTGGCACAAAGATAGAATAGACCTTGCGGAAGAATATAGGCTAGCTATTACCGCGGGAAAATACCTCATTCCCACGGGAAAAACTGCAAACGCGGGCGGAGCGGAAAGCTAGTAAATCACTACATAGTATAAAATAAAGTCGCTTTCTCTGTCCCTATGTCCCTCCCTTTGTACGCTTAAATCTTTAAAACTACGCAACGGATTTTTTTTTTTTAATAGATAGAGTGATTCAAGAGGAAGGTTTATATGCATAATACATGCATAATATACTGAAGGATAACCCACAATAACCATTTTCCCGTGCGGAGCCGGGGCGGGTCGCTAGTAAATAAATAATAAATAAAACGTTCCGACATCGAATTACTCAAGTACTGTGTATTATTTATACTCTGTGGCATGTTATTTCAAACACTAAGACGACCTCAGGTTTTATTTTAAATAGTTTTAATTTTGAGTTTAATGAAAACATTATTTTTAATGCGATGCCATTTACTGTCGGTACTTATCCAACTTATTCCGGTATTACCAAATAATTTTAGTTGGTTTTTTGATAGTTTCGTAAATTGCATTAAATTATAATTCCAAGACTTCCTCTAATTAAGTCTTTGTTTGTTCATATCATCCTTTTTTTATTCCTTCTCCTTTTTTTCCTTTTTTAATACTGAGTTCAAGTAAACCTGTCCCCAAGGCATCGCCCCAAGTTTTATTTTCTGGTTAGGCCTTATTAGGCTATGTCGTCGATGCCCCCTGGCCAAAGTTTCAAGTTCAAAAACCGAAGCTGTGGCCAGGCCCTTAGTATTAAAACATTTGGCGTTATTTTCGAACACTTTGCGTTACTTCCTCGTTACACGACTCAAAACGTTACTTTTACGTATTTTTAATCTTATGCTACATTACAGTGTTGAAGTAGTTTTCTAAGTAAAATAAGATAAACGTTACCTAATTTTTGCATGAAAATCGAACTTTTTTGCAAAAGTTGGGTAATAGTCACGCCTTTAAATCAATTTCTTAATTTCTGTGGTACATATTTCAAGCAGGTTTTTAGAAATGAAAAAAAAAGTTGTTTTCTCATGTTTATTTTGACTATGGGTCACTGGCAACATTCCGCTGGCCGCAGGTCGCGCCGCGCGTCGCGCGAAGCTGTGGCCAGGCCCTTAGGCGTCCTATACATTTGGATTGTCCGCGCGTCTCAAACAGTATGGGACGCCACATGCGCCGCGCGACGCCCCGCGTCTCCGTAAACGAGGCCTTAGGCTTCATGGATGTAATTAAAAATCTTACCAGTTTCATCGTAGATGACCAGGGAAGGCTCGGCATCCTTCAGGATGTGAGTGATCCTGGCTTGAGGGAAGCTTGGCTCCATGGGGACATACGCTGCTCCAGCCTTCCACGTAGCCAGGAGAGCCAGGATTGTGCTGAAAATAAAAGGTTTTGAGCCAAAATATCACAACATATAGTTTTAAGCGACAACTTTTTTTTTCAATTGACTTTTTCCTGTGCCGAAAAGGTACGACCAATCAAGCTTCACCGGACTTGACGCGTTGGTACATGCCTACCCCAGCAAAGTAGGCATGTACCAACGCGTCTAGGGGCGAGAAGAGGGAGCCTCGGACCTTGGCCCAGCACGTTGATATGGGAAAAATCGTGAAGGAGACAACGTCTGAGGGGATCCGTCTCTGATTACTCTGATTACTTTATAATTTTAATTGTGGTCGCGCCAACGCCGCGCCGGTGGATACAGCCATTATTACCTGAAGGGTAAGCGACAACGTTATGATTTGCATGTGCTTTGTGGTCTTGACTTAAAATTGTAATGATGAATGAAAAGAATGGCTTTGAGCAACTTTTCAAATAGTTTATACGCTACGCTACTATTTACGCTATGGAAGTACCTAACTAACGGGTATCTCAAGGGAAGTGCAGCAGAGTTTTCCTAGTGGGCAGACTTAAGGTACACCAGCAATCTGCTTGCAAGAAGCCACTGGTTCCGGGCAGCGCAGGACTGATAAATGTCAAGTTCCTTGGCAGTATTTTTCCAGTAATGGAAGGCTATCGGCTGTAAATGATGATGATATTTACGTACTTGTGAGTAGGCTGCATACAGACAGCGATGACGTAATCTCCATCTCTGTTACACCCAGTAGGTCTTGCTCTAACAGCTATTGCTTTAGCCAGGGCGTTGCTTCTGGCGTGCAATTCTTCGTAGCTGATTTGCACTGTTGCTGTCTCATCTAAAATGGAAGGAGTGAGTGAGTTAACGTATCCTAGAAGAACGTATTCTTATACTTTTTAAAACTTTCACGCTTGTTTTCATAACTATTAAGATTAAAGATATTTCATCATTATTAGATTAGATTTGCATGCAACTGCATCGAAATATCGGGCACTCACACAAAATAAATACCACGGTAAATATCCCGTTTTTAATCTTAATAGTTACGAACGTATTCTTAATTTGTAATCTGTGTAGATTCTCGCTCTTGCTATTAGAATCAATGTGAGGTTACATTCATACACTTCATTATAGGAAAGATTTGATTTGACAGAATTTCTGTGACACTTAAGTCACTATATCGCCTTTTATATCCATAGCTATATCGCCAACTCACATACACTCACTCACTGTGGTTCTAGCTTGCTTACAGCCTCCATGTTCACTTTCACGTTCTTAATTATTAATTATCCTTTGTTCTTAATTCTTTTAAATATCATTGATTCAAAATTAAATTCATTCGTCTCCCATCCTTTTCGATTCCCATATGAATGAAAGAGACCAACAACTTAAATTTAGATATTTTAGCGCCTACACCGGAAGAGCCCAGGGTATGATGACGGTATAATTAAATTCGCTAAGAATAACAAGTAAGCTCGGATTATTTAACCGAAAGGTCGAGCTTTTTGCCTGACTCTGGGTCAATCGGAAGACCTTGCCTTGAATGTTTTGCCCAAGATTAGATCGCATTCTTAGTTATCTGATTTAATTATATTTTCGTACTTAAAACTGATTTAAAATCTGATGGAAATAAAAAGTTTCCTGAAATAAAGAAGTAACCTTATGAGCTAACTCTAAATATACCTACCCTTAAACATAAACTCTGCGTAGCTTTAATCTTCTTCTTATCGAGTGGGTGGGTGGGTTCTAGTGTTGTGATTTTTTTGGAGGTTGGGATTTGGTGGGTAGCTCTAGTAACAACTGTATTGGATGGAGCCATGGGCCAAGAAAACAAGGTCTTACAATTAGACCACGTGACTGACACAAGCCTACGTCGCGTCATTTTGCGCTGTTCATCCTTGTCTATTACTCTATTACATACACGCATTCGACAAGGATGGACAGCGCAAAATGACGTAGGCTTGTGTCAGTCACGTGGTCTAATTGTTAGACCTTGTTTTCTTGGACCATAATTGGAGCTAACAACATTGGACTGACCGGAATAGACCAGCGCTGGGCGGTCACTGCTCACCCCGGCGAGATGCCGCGACAGTGGCGCCGCCGGCACCGCAGCGCGCGCGCCGTGAACTACTGAGGCTCGCGGAAGAGATCCCATAGCGGCTCACTACACTACAACAAAGAAATATTGAAAATAAATGAAACGAAAATACATTCAAACAAACATTCTTCTGTTATAGAAGTTGTGACACTGCGGATATCATACTATCATACTTCATACTAATACCTATAGGTACCTACATATTATAAAGAGGAAAGATTTGTGTTTTTGTGTGTGTGTGTGTGTGTGTGTGTGTGTGTATGTTTGTAACAAATAAAGAGATTTCGAAAATTCTTTCACCATTAGAAAGCTTCATTCACCCTGAGTAACATAGGCTACCTTTTACCGCGGCAAAATTCCTCATTCCCATGGGAAATAATGTTTACGCGGACAAAGCCGCGACGGATGGCTAGTTAATATTATAAAGAGGAAAGTTAAGTATTTGTGTGTGTGTGTGTGTGTGTGTATGTTTGTTATAAACTTAAAACCTATTGTGCCGATTTCAAAAATTCTTTCACCATTAGGAACCTACTTACATTCACCCTAAGTAATATAGGCTACCTTTTATAGCGGAAAAATGCCTCATTCCCACGGGAAAAACTGTTAACGCGGGCGAAGCAGCGCAAAGCTAGTTTTGAATAATAGTGCCCATTTTTTCCTTTCTCGAGTTTCTTTGGAAAAGTGGCTCATAACCGTGGACTGAGCATGTCTGTTCAGTATTTGCTGAGCCACCACTTAGGCGCTAAGCGATTCTCCCGACCCATCGACCAGAATGACCAATCAGTGGACAATGTTCCCAGCAGTTATATTATAACCGGCGGCCGGACGGGGCCTAATCGCTGCAGTGTCCGCCAGGGAAATTACCCAATCAATGCTGGCCTGTCCTGCGCCGGAGTTGATTTGACTACTGCGCAGTTTACTACGAAGTATTATTGGATAAGGGCCCTTATATTAGGGACATCGTTTGACGCATTTATGGATCAAAACACCGCCCCGGTCCCCGCATTAAGGGGCCAACAGGAGCTAAGTGGCGCCCCCACCCTTTAAAAAATACTAACTTGAAAAATAATCTATATTTTAAAAATCTAAAACGGCGAGGAACTACTGATTTTTCGCAATTGTTCCACCTTTAACTACTAGCGAGGCATAATACATAAAGTTAATATCTTCTATATATCTTACAGAACACTTCCTCACCGTTTTAGATTTTTGAAATATTTATTATTTTTCGACGAACGTACGAACTATTTTATATGTACAAAATTATTTATACTTTGATACACAAAAATAGAGATTTAGGTAGATTACAATCATAAGTTACGCGAGCCATTAATATATTAAGATACTTTGCATTAGAGTTATTTCTTATTAATATTGTTATCTATCATCAGTGATTTTTTTAGCATGATTTGCCGCCCTTCATGGCATATGGCTGCTCTAGGCCCGGGCCTTAGGTCAAATCCGCCACTGCGTATTCGGGTATAGCATGGTCTAAGAAGACAAGGTCTAACCATTAGACCACGTGACTGACACAAACCTACGTTATCTTGCGCTGTTCATCCTTGTCGAATGCGTGTTAATAGACAAGGATGAACAGCGCAAAATGACGTAGATTTGTGTCAGTCACGTGGTCTAACGGTTAGACCTTTGCCGTAGGAGATGCACTTCGAAACACAAAGAACTGCTTCGCTCTCGCTCGGTCGACTAATTTAGCAATCTAGTGAGGCAGTTGTATCAGGAAATGTGCACAATTTACTATGTAGATACATAAATTAAGTACAATATTACTTCTTTATTACTTGTTATGTATAACATTCGTTGGACAATGGCCTTTATACCTAAAGATCAACTAGTGATGCATTATGATGAGATTAAACAAGTTTCTTGCATCATATCGGTCAAGAATTTACACGCAAACAAAGCCTGTTTCCAGCTTCATCAATATTTAAAAAAAACTCCATGTCTTGTGAGTTGAGGTCAATGACCGATCCCAAAAGCGCTAATACCAGTAAGGTTTCCATACATCCGGTTTTTTTCGGACATGTCTTATAATTTGGGTCTGCTGTAAGGTACATCTTTTCGTCTCTCTTTACGTAATTGTTCTTTGTATAAATTAAAAATTCATTGTGCGGCATGGGGGGAACATTTGTCATAAGTTCCACATATTTTAACAAATAAATAAATACAAAGTCAAATAAACGGAATATTTTCATAATATTATAATGAAACATCTCCCGAACGTCCCTCTGACCCTAAACTAGGCAGAACCAGTTACACTTTGTACTATGGGTATCCAACAGCTGATATACCTTTCATATACATATGTCCCCACCGAGGGGCTCGAACCTACCTTGAAATTAGGGTAAATAGGCCTTAGTCAACCACGCTGACCCAATACGGATTGGGCAACTTCACACACAACTTTTGAATGACTTCGCAGGTGTGTGCAGGTTTCCTCACGATGTTTTCCTGCACAGTAAGAGCGTCGAATAATCGAACATATAAATTCGAAAATTGAAAAATCAGTGGATACTGCCGGCCGTGGCTGGAACCTGCATACTTCCGAATGGAAGTCAACGACCGCCGGCGCTGTCTTCCTATACATTTATTATAATACATCTATCTATACTAATATTATAAAGAGGAATGGTTTGTTTGCATCGAATAGGCTCTGAAACTACTGAACCGATTTCAAAAATTCTTTCACTGTTGAAAAGCTACATGATTCCTAAATAACATAGGCTATATTTTATTTTCTAAAAGATTACTAAAACTACAATAATGTAACCCAAGGAGCAAAAAAAAATATTCCTAATAGTTGAATAGGCTCCGAAACTACTAAACCTATTATGGTGAAACTTGGCACAAAGATAGAATAGACCCTGAAAAGAAAATAGGCTACAATTCACCGCGGGAAAATTTCACATTCCCACGGGAAAAAATATTAAAGCGGGCGGAGCCGCAGCGGGAAGCTAGTAGTAAATAACATTAAATTCAACGCTCTATATAACAAGCAATCACAAGTACTCATTATACAAATGTTTGTTGGCCGTTGTTCGGGCCCGCGACTCTATGCTTCGAAGACAGACGTAATACCAACTAGGCAACGGGACCGTCAAGGTTGTTTGATCCAAACTTCTTAAGTTAATTACCTAGTTTTTGCACGAACAACGGTTTTTCTTTAAATATCTGCAAGGCTAGGCCTTTTTAGGTATCACTATTATTAGATATAAAATCACTTTGTTCTTGTTTTAATTGCATCCGTGAATGAAATAGATTTTAGTCTAAATATAGCTCGTAAGTTACTGCCATAAAGTAACGTATTATAATATTTTTTTAATAATTTTTAAGCATGTAAAAAATGAAGAAAATGCAAAAGATGCGATTCTGTGGAGTTTCTTCTTTGTGTTCTTCTCCACATTGCGCACACATTGCGCGAACCTGCCAGTTATGTGAACAACTGATATCG
Organism: Teleiodes luculella; assembly: GCA_948473455.1. NCBI lineage: Eukaryota > Metazoa > Arthropoda > Insecta > Lepidoptera > Gelechiidae > Teleiodes > Teleiodes luculella. The sequence continues at coordinate 9,655,158 of OX419604.1, forward strand.
CATCGCCTCTTTTAGATTGTTTGATTTCTTTTTCATTGCTTAAACTTGTACATTGTTTTAGAGCCGGTTTTGGTATTTAACTTTTGAAATGACGTCATTAAGTGTTATAAGGGAGCCTCATAATTTCAGTCAATAGACGTCCACTGCTGGACAAAGGCTTTCCAAAGATCTCCACAACTATCGGTCCTGCTTAGTCTGCATCCAGCGTCTTCCCGCCTGTGCCGCGACCCTCACAGATCGTCGGTCCACCTTGCAGGGGGCCTGCCCACGCTACGTCTTGCCGCCATTCAAGAACCTTTTTTCCCCAACGGCCATCGGTTCTATGCGCAATATGTCAGCCCATTGCCACTTAAGTTTCGCGATTCTTCGGGCTATGTCGTCGGTGACTCTGATTCGCCTGCGGATCTCATCATTCCGGTGACTTTGAGCCTTCTTATGAGGCCCATCGTAAGCGACCACGTCTCAAATCCGTAAGTCATCACTGGCAACACACATTGGTCAAAGACTTAAGTGTGTGTTGTAATAATTAAATAAAAAATATGGAATTTTTTTTTTTTGAAAAGAATATTTTTTTGGGTAATATTGGGTAATATAGAGACGTAAAACATAGAAAGAAATTCTGTCAACTAGCTGAGGTGCGGGGGGTTGTCTCGGGGTTGTGATTGGTCCAAATGACATGCAGCTTTCTATTGGTCGAAATTGACGGAAAACAAAAAAAACAGTACCAAATCACGTCTCTATTGGTCACGGCTCACGGCTTAGTTAAAAATATGACAGAACTAGGTTTCCGCCGAGGCTCCGCCCACGTTTACAGTTTTTCCCGTGGGAATGAGGCATTTCCCAGCAGTAAAAGGTAGCCTATGTTACTCAGGGTGAACGTAGCTTTCTAATGGTGAAAGAAGTTTTGAAATCGGTTCAGTAGTTTTTGAGTTTATTCATTACAAACATACACACACACAAAAATACAAATCTTTCCTCTTTATAATAATAGTATGATAATTATTATTGGTTTCATCTTAAAGGAATATATAAATCTATTAATACAATTAAATTAATTGCATCATGAAAAAGACATCTCTATTTAAGTGTTTAATTGATTTAGTAGATTCTGATAAATCTCATACATATTTAAGTGAGAATAAGAATCTTTTAACTGTCTTAAGCCAATAATTTCTATTGTCTACCTTAAAAGGTAAATAAGAATTGGGAACGCAATGAATATTTATTATTTCCATATTTTGAATCTAATTGTCTCCCTTTATGGTAGATAATCGTACAAAAAGGAACAAAACAATAAACTATAATTATACTTATTTACAAAGACCTTAAATGAAACTTAAATGCTTAAACCTCGTCCCTGCCATTTCCTGGTTCAAAAGTACCCAGACAGAATTCCAATTGGAATTTAAACACGTTTTTTTCTAGCTGTCCTACTTTTACTTGAATTTGGGGATCGCAGTTGTTTTTGGTAACTCAGCTGTAAACTGCTGCTCATTTCCTTCCTTTAATAAACATGTATATTTTTGTATGTATTTTAAGTACGTATATTAAAATAACTTTCCATTTGACAGGCTCAGTGCGTTTTACGGAGAGGGTTTCCGTTCTTTCTTACAACATGTTGTATAACATTACAGGAAAAGGGAACAACGTTTGTTTGATAAATATTTCCTTTAATAAATGTATTTATTTGTTTATCTTATTCAACCAATGACTGAATTTTTTTGGAAGTCTTTATTTAAGGAATCATACTAATATTATAAAGAGGAAACATTTTGTATTTTTGTGTGTATGTTTTTAATGAATAAACTCAAAAACTACTGTGCCGATTTCAAAAATTATTACACCATTAGAAAGCTACATTCACTCTGAGTAACATACGCTATATTTTACCGAGGGAAAATGCCTCATTCCCACGGGAAAACTGTTAACGCGGGCAGAGCCCCGGCGGAAAGCTAGTTCATTTATATAAAAGTTAAAAACCTTAAAGAACATGCATCCAGTCCAGCCTGATTTGCTCTCAACCGTACCTTTTTAAATTAAGATAAAGATCTATACATTGAATTATCAGTAATTATACTATTGATTAATTCAAAATTAGAACTATTAGAACAATAACAGTTAATTTGCGTCGCCGCATTGTAGACACAAGCTAGTTGTGAATGATGTCAAAGATGTCAATTATGTCAATAGGCTAGGCGCGTGACAAAAACTATCGTGATATTAATCGAAGTCACAATCAGCGACCTGCTCCCGGACTATCATTAAGCAATTTAAGCATGCCTGTGATTTATAGTGACTAATTAGTGATTACAAATTGAGTGTCTGTGGCGTGGTCGCTAGGTCTTTGATTCTCATTCGCGAGATAATCGGTTTGGTTCCCACCGATATTATTTACTAGCTGTCCGCTTTGGGTTTCATCAAATGAATGGGTTTGGGATGGGTTTGAATGGTTGGGTTTGGGTTTATTTATGGGTTGGGGGTGGGTTTGGGTTTTGGGTAGGGTTTCTTGTTTCATGTTTTTCTTTCTTTCTTTTCTTTTCTTTAAATAGATGCAACGCCTGTGGAGTTTCTTCCGGCGAGTTCTTCTCCACAGAAGACAGCCAAATTGTGAACTCGCCTCGACGTCGAAAAGTGATTTGTAAAATCTTACATCGAATAAAACATTTGAATTTTGAATTTTAAAGATAACAAAGTCAAATTCCCTTAATATTAAAGAGTCCTAATAGCTAGGTTAGCAATATCTAACAGTCAACAACCTTATGTAATTAATGTAACCTCATTCCCATAGATAGAGTCGTTATCTCTACAGTGATTATAAAAACGGCATTAAATGAACATTAAGTATGAGTCAGTGTTCGCACACTGCCAAAGAGCCATGGAAAGGAGCATGATAGGTGTAAAAAAGTTGGACAAAATACGAAACAGTTACATACGATCAAAGACTGGTGTCACGAACGTACTCTCCAAGATAGACCAACTGAAGTGGAGATGGACTGGCCACATGCTAAGAAGCTCGGAAGAAAATGGAGCAAAATCATTACCAACTGGTACCCTAGAGACGGCAAAAGAAAAAGAGGAAGGCCATACAAGAGATGGGAGGATGAGCTAAAACTCACAGCTGGTCCTTTTTGGAGAAGAGTCGCGAGAGATAGAGAGCAATGGAAATCGTTGGAGGAGGCCTATGCCAGAAGGCACACTGAGCTGAGAGATATATATAAGAGTTATTGAAAAAAATGAGCTCAGGACAAAAGGGCTAATTGATTAATTGAAGTATGAGTCAGCACCTAACACACCGTGAAATGTAACTGGTTGTTTATACGCAACATGGTGGTAGTACCCATAAAACTGAACAACTTCCCCCAAGGAACATAGGTTGAAATATCAAAACTAATATTCAACTTTTCATAGCTTCGTATGACAAGTTTAATTTGTACTATTTATCACTACATACATAGTATAAAATAAAGTCGCTTTCTCTGTCCCTATGTCCCTCCCTATGTCCTTCCCTTTAACGTTTAAATCTTTAAAACTGCGCAACGGATTTTGATGCGGTTTTTTTTAATAGATAGAGTGATTCAAGAGGAAGGTTTATATGTATAATACATGCATAATATACTGAAGGATAACCCACAATAACCATTTTCCCGTGCGGAGCCGGGGCGGGTCGCTAGTCTTTTTATAAATTGTTTACTCTGTATGCCTCACCTCCTCACATACCTGCATCACTTATTTATCTACGCTATTTATAAATTCTTAAGGACCGCCACGTGTAACTTTTTTTTATTAAAACAAATATTATATTATGCCAAGCGTCCAAGTTTTTTGTTTTTCTCCGTCCATTAAATCTTTTTTTATGTATCGTCACGAAAAAATCATGTATTGCTTCCTAGTTCCTAATAAATAACTAAACATATTATTATGATGCAATACAACAATAAACAAGTACAGTAAAGTTCTGTTTATAAATAAACTAGCGACCCGCCCCGGCTCCGCACGGGAAAATGGTTATTGTGGGTTATCCTTCAGTATATTATGCATGTATTATACATATAAACCTTCCTCTTGAATCACTCTATCTATTAAAAAAAACCGCATCAAAATCCGTTGCGTAGTTTTAAAGATTTAAGCGTACAAAGGGAGGGACATAGGGACAGAGAAAGCGACTTTGTTTTATACTATGTAGTGACTATGTAGTGATTTATCATACTAATATTATAAAGGCGGAAGTTTGTGTGTGAGTGTGTATGTTTGTGACTTCTTCACGTCTGGAGCGATTTTAATAAAATTTGGTATGGAGTTAGCTGACACCCTGGATTAACACATAGGCTACCTTTTACCGCGGGAAAATACCTCATTCCCGCGGGAAAACTGTTAACGCGAGCGTAGCCGCTGGGCGGAAAGCTAGTACAGTAGACAGCACATGCGGCTGGACATGTTGACCTTGAGAGCACCCGTATTCCGTAGTGGTAAGGGTGAGTTTCGTAGTGTAAGTGTCCAGCCGCATGTGCTGCCTTCTGTACATAATCGTTAACAGCTCATATTGGTATATACCCACCGAAAAGCTCGAGCCTACCCCGAATTAAGGTGAATAGGCCTTATTCAACCACGCTGGCCCAGTGCGGGTTGGTCAACTTCACATCAACCTTTGAATTTCTTCGCAGGTGTGTGCAGGTTTAATTACGAAGTTTTCCTTCACCGTAAGAGCGTCGAATTAACATGTCCTTTAAGCCTCCAATCCTCCTGTATGAAACCTTAATGAAATTCAATTTTGCCAATGCTAAAAAATACTATTAAAACTGTATTGAATAGTATATTTTGTAAGAAGATTAGTACCATTATAATTTTGAAGAAATAAGTACCTATAGTTTGGGGAGGATTTTAGGTGTGCATTTTGTAAAAAAATAGATTCGTTCATCTCCCGCCCTTTTCGATTACGATGAACAAAAAATACCGCGAATTTAAATTTTGATTGTAACTTGACAGAACCTCCACAAATAAGTACTTAAAATGCCAGCATTTTCAACTAAACACACGTCCTTAGTAGCGTAGCAGCGCGATGACCTTGCGAGGGCGCATTGCCCAATGCACTCGATTTGAGTACAATCAAGAGCGATTCAAGCTGAACACGCGCCTTGTGACACTGTCTTTTGAACACACGCTCGTACACAAACACGCACATTCATTCACCATTTACAAATAACAAAAAAATATGCCTAACAATATTTCTCCTTCTGAATTAACTATAGTCGGCACTCAAGGTCGATAGTATTTAGTATAAAAGTGTTTGTTGACATAATAAAATAAATTGAAATGAAAATTAAATTTTCCGCCCCTCAGCTCTGCCCGCGTTAACAGTTTTCCCGTGGGAATGAGGTATTTTCCTGCGGTAAAAGGTAGCCTATGTCCTCTCCCGAGGTGTATTCTATGTTTGTAGCAAGTTTAATTAAAATCGGTTCAGTAGTTTCGGAGCCCATTCAATTCAAACAATCAATCATATCTTTCCACTATATTATTAAATAGACTATTATCTAATATTCCTCTAAAATACAATAGAAATACTCAAATATTTTTTATCGACACAATAATAAAATAGAACAGTTACAATTTTCATAAGAGAAACACAGTCAATCGGCAGTCTTATTGCTAAAGTAGCAATCCCTTCCAGGAAATTGAGAAAAAAGAAAAACAACGCGGGTTTGTGCCTCTGTTCTGTTGATTTGCCTTCTAAAATAAGGTACAAACCTTAGAGTATAAATAGAATTTATTCTCTAAGGTACAAACGATATGCATTCTTGAGAAACACCTGAGAAACTGAGAAACACCTTTGTTATAGGAATTAATAGCTCTATGGAAGCAAAAAGTTAATTTACATTTGAGTTTAAAATGTGATGTGCAGCTTGATTTGCTCTTTACTGTACCAGCGCGCGCGCCGCCGGTAAAACGGAAAGGTGTTTCGTCGGTAAATTACTGAGAGATAGGAAGTACTAGGAAGTGATTCATTGTAGTACGATAAATTATTTTATTAGCTACTCGTATTAATTTTAAAGTTGGCAAATTATTCTTATAGTTGTATTTATTTATCATCATCATCATCATCTCAGCCGAAAGACGTCCACTGCTGGACAAAGGCCTCCCCCAAGGATCTCCACAATGATCGGTCCTGCGCTGCCCGCATCCAGCGGCTTCCCGCGACCCTCACCAGATCGTCGACCTTGTGGGGGGCCTGCCCACACTACGTCTTCCGGCGCGCGGTCGCCATTCAAGAACCTTTCTGCCCCAACGGCCGTCGGTTCTACGTGCAATGTGCCCAGCCCATTTGTATTGTTGTATTTATTTATAACAAGATCAATTAGTAGACCGTAACAACCTCCGTAGACGAGTAGTAGTAACGCTCATTGCACATACGGAGGTCCACGGTTCGAACCCTGTCAGACAAATGTCAATTTGTTAGACTGACATGACGTCACGCCACGTGATTGTCCAAGAAGAAAGATGATTGTACTTCGGAAGGCACTTATGTTTTCCTATTACTATCTACGAATGTAGTCGTTACACGAGCTATGTCAAAAGCTTTGGGCGGGTCAATAATTCAGACACCAGGGTTAGTGAGGTTGGTCGAAGAAAAAAAACTATTAAAGGTCTTACGAAGTTTCTAGTTCAATTCAACACCCAACGTCCAATTCCGTAAACGGCATTATTTGTTACACACATACACGTTCCACATATCTATATAGGAAGACGTGTCTAGAATATTTTAACATGATGACCATTCGTTGAAACAGGAACATCTGGCCTGCGCCTGCTTTTGTGAATATTTTTTTTCGTTAAAATGTTAATAACCAGCCTTGACATATATTATCTAATAAATAAGTATTCATGTTACCGGAAATGTATGAAATCCAGGAACTTCCGGAGCTCTTTAGGAAATGTATGAAGTTATATTTGAAAGATTATTTAATACCATCATTTTTTTTAGGAATTTTATAAAATTCCGAACTTGTATTAGGAAATGTATAAAACAAATGCTTTCTGTGACTAAAATGAACAAAACCCTTTATCAGGCTATTTTATCAGGCTACTTGTTAACTAAGCTTTAAAAGTTAACAATTATTATTCATTAATTTTTAAGGCACGCTACAATATAAGAGAAATTCAGAAATTATAATTTTTTGTTTAAAAATATATAATACTTTTAAAGCACTTTAACTCTGTAAGCCTTCCAGGTAACATTCACATCGTAAATTATAAAATAATAACTAAATCTAAATAAAACTCTAAATTTTATCTATTTATTCTTATTTAAGTCTAGTATATTATCTATAGGCACTGTAATTTTAAGTGGCCCCTAGCGTGAGGGACACTCCAAAGAACCAACATGGTTTTAATTTTTAAAAGACAACTACGAGACGTAGATAAAAAACAAAGAAAAATGCTTTTATGCCTCATCGAACACCACGCTACAGCATCCGTCGGAGTTTGGCGGCGCCTGCGGGTTGCGGTGTGAGGGTGGATATTGGGCGGGGAACTCGTTTTGGTGCGGGGAGGTAAATTTCCCTTCTTACGAGTAGTACAATTATATACTTCTGTGACAATACCTTCCTCTTGCTCTGCTATCCCCGCTAACCTATTGACATCTTGAATGAATCCAATTCCCGATTGCTATTTAAATTAAAATTAAATTAAATTAAAATTCGTTTACTTCAGGTAAAACATCCCATATAAAGTTACAATATAGTAATAATTATTGTAAATGTCAATGTCAGTACAATTTAATAGGAAATGTGTCTAATATCACTTATTTCATTAATTTCTGGGCGATTATAGGAATTGTATACATTTCCTAGGAATTGTATACAATGACGGATTTCATACATTTCCGTTAAAATTAATAAAAATTAATTGCCGTAATGTCAATATTAAAATCTGTATTTGCATATGCAAAAGCGACAAATTTAAATTAAAGCTGGTGGAAAATATTAATTGAATGTGATACTTATACACGCGGTCTGCTAATTATAGTTAGAATAACTTCGTATGCAAATTAAATAATCGCAATGGCCGATGACATTGATCTTTACTCGAGTTTATTCTAGAATATTCGGTAATCGATTTCTTTGCATAATATTTACTTATTAAATAACATAACATACATCAATGTCAATGTAGTTTGTGGGCGTAGTCAGTGGCAAATTAGCTAAGGCCGTTGACTTCCATTCGGAAGTTCGCGAGTTCAAACCGCGGCACGTTCCAATGTGTTTCCGATTTTTTAATTCATATGTACGTTTATTCGCTCTTACGGTGAAGGAAAACATCGTAAGGAAACCTGCACACACCTGCGAAGTAATTCAAAGGTTGTGTGTGTAACCAAACCACTCACTGGACTCGCTTGGTTAAAAACATAATGAAGGCTAGACTCGAGCCCCTTGGGACTTGGAGACATATTAATAACTAGCGACCCGCCCCGGCTCCGCACGGGAAAATGGTTATTGTGGGTGATCCTAGTATATTATGCGGGTCTATATTAAAACCCATTGAAAATGTATATATCGAAAATCCATAATCGATAAATGTCATACATAACGTTTAAAATCCTTAGTTTTGAAATACATATATTTAAAAGCTCTAACTTTAATATGAATACTGTTAGTATGTCATAATAATTAAGAAATATAAATTTGACAAATATAGTAAACATATATTAAATTATTATTTTTATCACCAATAATGCTGTTTCTCTTATCTTCTTTTTTACCAAAATATCTTAAATTTATGATTTTGAAAGTTTATACAATTATGGATTTTAACAGTTATGCTAAATAATAGGCGATGTGGGCGGGGCCGGCGCGCCAAAACTATGAGCAAAACGCTCATACTTCACGCAAAGAAACGATCGCGCTGTCTAACTCACACATAGCTATAAAAATCTACATCAGTGTGCGTGCATGCGTATGATTCGTTTCCATTTGAAATCGCGTGATTGAGCGGCGCTATGATTGGCTAGATTTGAAATTGCAAATATGTGCGTAAACTTCATCTTTATTGAAGTACAGATGTAGTGGAGGTGAAAGGTGGGGTGGAATCGGCGACACCGGATTTCATACGGACGGCGCATTATCGCCATTCTAACCTCTTTTAAATTAATGGTATGTATTTTTGAATTATTGATTCTAATTGTTATACTATTTAAAGTTATGGCAAGTCTGTTATGGATTTTCATAATAGGGATATTTATGTTATGCAATTTAAGGGGCACCCATATTATGCATGAATTATACAAATAAACCTTCCTCTTGAATCACTCTATCTATTAAAAACACCGCATCAAAATCCGTTGCGTAGTTTTAAAGATTTAAGCATACATATAGGATATAGATGGGATGGGATATAGGGACATAGAAAGCAACTTTGTTTTATACTATGTAGTGATATGGTTGTTAAAGGACTTTATTAGTCAAATAATAATAAAATCTCGACGCGATTCAAACTGTGACTAAATGTAGTAAAATTTAACTGGAGGTTAAAATATAGCCCTGGCACAGTTACCACGGTTCATCTGAGTAACCGTCCGACTAACCATCGGTTAGTTTTTACTGATGCCCTGTGACCGCACGCGACGTAATTTTAATAATGTTAACTTTATATTAATTGGCTTTTACGCTACTAACCGCAATACTAAGCAATATTTGCATATTTCGAGGGTCGCCTGTGAAAACCCGATAAGTACCGCAATTTGGCAAAATGAGTTATTTATACTACCATAGAGTACTTTTCGAGCTTTTTCTAATGGTGTAGTCCAGTAATCGATATTTTAAGTGTAAGGCTTTAATCGTTATGTCAAAACCCAATATCTTATACCATTTTTATGGACTTATGAGAAGAAGAATACTTTAAAGTGTGTTATACGTCAAAACTAATGAAATATTTTCTAGTAGAATCAACTATTACTTGTTATGGGCTTTTTGAAAATAGTATTTACAAAACAATAACATCCATTCATAGAGGCAAAACCCATTAAAGTGAGTTATAAATACAAATATTGTATTTTTTTCATGTTATGACTTGTTATTGGGTTTTAGCAAATATATTTACTTATCAACACCACTAATTTTATAAGATGCAAAACCAGGTAAATATTATCCTTGAGTTTCATTAATTCAGTATTTTTAATTTCCGTAACTGTCATGTTGACTAAAAACAAATAAAAATGATGAAATACGCTTCGTCCGTTGTTAATTCAAACTCAGAACCCTGAAAACCCATCCTGAGCTGCGAAAACGATTTGAAAGCCAAGCAAAAGGAGTAGGTGTGCACGATTACAATGATTGGTTCGTGAAAGCTGTCCGTACAACAGGATCCAAGTTTTTAAAGACCCGTCGTACAATTAATGAAAACAAAAATATTTCTTACTCTATCCTCAGGGTTATGGAAGATGGAGGATGGTTCTTTTGTCCCAGATAATGCTGACAGGTCTTAATAGACGGATCGTATTAAGGAAGTCATTGAGCGTAACGAACTGTGATATGTGAGCTTGAGCTACAGGAAGAAATAAAGGTATTCTATGGACAGCTGTACACGACAACACGAACACCTGTCAGTATTCAAACTGCAACTGACGCCAGAGGTGGGCTAATCCGACACTATACTGAAGATATCACAGATACGAGTTTAGAATGGCTCTTAAAGTTTTAAAACAACAAGACCTCGGGCGATGTCAGAAAAGCTGCTGAGCTTCTGAAGGTGGTATACCGGTTTTGGAAGTACTTCAGAAACTGTATAACTCTGTCATCTTTGAAGGTACAAAGCCGTAGGCATGACACAGATATGTGGTGGTCTTCTTTATTAAAAAGGGCGATAAACCCTTCTAAAGAATTATAGACCCATCTCACTTCCAAGTCATGTCTACAAATTGTTTCCGAGTGTACTCACGAATCGTCTCAGACGCAGGTTTGACAACTTCCAGCCTCAAGAACAAGCCGGTTTCCCAAAGGGCTACATTAAAATAAACCACTTTACACGCTGCAGGTTATACAGAACACTGAAGAATAACCAGACATTATTCATGGCGTTCGTGGACTACAGAAGGCTTTCGGTTCAATAGAAATCTGAGCAGTGCTGGGATCTCTTCAGAGGTACCAAATTGACTACCGGTATATCGAGGTGTTTGTATGAGAATGCTTTCATACCTGTTTAACTCCAGGATCAGAACTTCAGACCAATTTAGCTGCAGCGGGGTGTGAAACAGGAAGAAGTTATTTCTCCAATTACTTTTCACCGCTAAATTCTCTATCTTAAAGCTTCTGGATTGATTAATGTTGATACTATTAACATTGATGGTGGATACATATCTCACCTTGAGTCTGCCGACATATTATTCTCATGGCTAAGACCTTAGAAGACTTGGACACAATGCTCGATGAACTCAATAGTCTCCTGAAGATGAACATGGAGAAAACAAAAGTAATGTCGAACGCCCATGTACCTAAGTAGAAACTACTTACTACTAATAGTGGTTACCAATGACCACTCCAAAAAAGCATTCAGCTGGAAAGCGTTTGGAAAGCTGCCATCATGTTTTCAACCCAAATACTGCAGCTCAAGTCAAAGGTCTTTGAACAATGTGTGTTGCCATGCCAGTTATGACTTCGAAACAGATCCGAGACGTGGTCGTTAACAATGAGCCTCTTAAGAAGGCCCAAAGTTGCTCAGAGAGCAATGGAGAGGGCTGTGCTTGGAGGTTCCCTGCGCGATCGAGTTAGGAATGATAAGATCCGCAGACAAACTAAAGTAACCGACATAGCCAAAAGAGCTGCTAAACTTAAGTGACAGTAGGCGAGACACATTACATGTAGAACCAATGGCTGTTGGAGCAGAAAGTTTCCTGAATGCCGAAAGGTGTAACGGGGGCAGGCCCTATAGGTCTCAGAATCACACCTGAAACCCGAAACGATAATTAAACCCAGCTTCTGTTAATTTTATGTTGCTTCAAGGACCTGGAACCTTTATACTATAGTCAGCTCTCAATAAGTGTCGCTAAAAGCTACATTTATAAGCTATGTGCGCGAAACCGATCATTCTGGAAGAACTTCACCGCTGGATTTAAAGCTTAAAAACGATAATAATGAAACTGCGCTAGATACTGATGATGACGATTACAATTATTTCTTTTTTTGATAATTTTAAGTAAGTTGTGGCTCTAATGATGATGATGGAAGATGTTTTTCAAAGAAAAATATCAAGTATAAGTCCTAAAAACTGGTTTTGTTTCCGTTCTAAAACCCTTTAAGTGTGCACCTTACTCAAAATAAACATTTTTTATAGGAAAAGTAAATACAATTTGAAGTTGTAATTAATCAAACTTGATTTAAGAATATATTTTGCAATTTATTACTTACTTTTACTTTACTTTTTACAAGATTTAAGTATGGTAAATCGGCATCAAAACTTTAACTTCGATTATCTCAGAATCACATTTTGAGCACTTATCGGGTTTTACCAGGCACCCCTCGATTTATTTATTAATCGCTTAACTTCTAAATCGGATAAAGTCACTTTACGTCGTTTCGAGATATTTAAATGAAAACCTCTACTGACCACAATTTAAAGATTTGAAGGATACTATGTTTTATCAACAATTATTATGTATCTAAAGAATGACCCAGTCAATCAAATTATTAGTAATATTTATCAGTTTTCTCTAAAATTTAACATTTAGTAATGGATTTACCTTCGTTTGGTATAATACAAACAGAATGCAAAGGGTAAATTGGGTTGGATTTATCTGCAATCTGACAGACATATTGAATAAAATATGATTTTTTTTATTTAGGTAGGTCATTCTCATTTGTCACACAACATACTATGCAAAAAGCTTTTATTTTTCATTTACAGCTTATATAAGTTATTCCATGTTCAAAATTAATATTATTCGCTGATAATAGAAGTAACTAGCTGTCCGCTCGCTGCTACGCCCGCGTTGTTTTTTTTACTTTTCGGTGCAGTTTCCAGTAGGAATGAGATATTTGCCCGCGGTAAAAACTATCTAAGATGTTGACCGGGGATAAAAGGTACCACCATACAAAATTTCATTCAAATCGGTCCAACAGTTTCGGAGATTAGCCCGTACAAACAGACAAACAGACATGGTTTTCTGCTGACAGACAGATAAACAAAAAAAATGAAAAAATCTGGTTATTATGTTCTATATCACTTCTTCAGGGGGATGTACCTGATTAGGGTTTTAGCATTTTTTTTTCTTTGTACATATTTTCGACCTCAATAGTTTTATTAGGTATATATGTTACGGCTAAAACCCGAAGTGCGGCTACACCTAGTTTTAGCCGGTTAGAACTAGGTGTAGCCAC